>JAODOY010043844.1:0-19768 GCA_025399855.1 Forbesichthys papilliferus | reverse complement strand
TTTTTTTCTCCACACATAGTGTTGTGTGTTCTTCCCAAACAACTCAATTTTGGTTTCATCTGTCCACAGTATATTTTGTGCGTGCGTGCGTGTGCGTGTGCGTGCGTGTATATGTGTGTATATATATATATATATATATATATATATGAGTAAGTTAAGATTGGCTAGTTGCCTGAAATAGTTTAGCGCAAATGTTTTGTGCTGTATTAAGTACATGATATTCTACAGTTTTAAGACTTGTATGGCCTATTTGGTTTAATATGTCTAAATTCCTTAAGTCCTTACTTTGAGTTCGAGTTACCTTACATTAAGGTATGTTATGGTCATGCAAAATAAACAAACAAAAAATAACCACCTTTTCATTGAGTGGCATTTAAATTGCTGTTTGTTTATGCTGTGCAATACTGTATATTTTTTACTGCAGCTTAGAGCTCACCGCATGCTCTATGTTGGAATCCCAAATGTAATCCAATTTACAGTCTAGGTTTGAAACACAACTGGACATGAGTACTGCATTGAAGCCATAAATCACTGTATTGCATTCATTATTAATAATACTAATAATAAACTTTATTTGTATAGCACCTTTCATACACAATGGGCAACTCAACGTGCTTTACAGTTAAAAACATTTGAAAAAAGGATGAAGGGAACAAATGCAATTAAACATAATCATTGACACTCCATCAGTCAAACTTTCTGTGTATTTGCTGCCATATTTCACCACACCGCATTCATACAGCCGGAAACCGATGGAGTGCCTACTCCATGTGGGGAATGAGTCCTTACCCCAAGTGAAGGAGTTTAAGTACCTCGGGGTCTTGTTGGCGAGTGAGGGGACTATGGAGCGAGAGATTGGCCAGAGAATCGGAGCAGCGGGAGCGCTATTGCAATCGCTTTACCGCACCGTTGTGACGAAAAGAAAGCTGAGCCGGAAGGCAAAGCTCTCGATCGACCGGGCAGTTTTTGTTCCTACCCTCACCTATGGTCATGAAGGGTGGGTTATGACCGAAAGAACAAGATCACGGGTAAAAGCGGCCAAAATGGGTTTCCTCAGAAGGGTGGCTGGCGTCTCCCTTAGAGATCGGGTGAGAAGCTCAGATATCCGTGAGGAACTCGGAGTAGAGCCGCTGCTCCTTTGCGTCGAAAGGAGCCAGTTGAGGTGGTTTGGGCATCTGGTAAGGATGCCCCCTGGGCGCCTCCCTTGGGAGGTGTTCCAGGCACGTCCAGCTGGGAGGAGGCCTCGGGGACGACCCAGGACTAGGTGGAGAGATTATATCTCCACACTAGCCTGGGAACGCCTCGGGATAAGCGGATGAAGATGGATGGATGGATGGATGAACATTCATAAAAGTTTTTTTTTGCTTTTTTTCCATTTTATCACATTGTTTATAGATATTTGGTTCTCAAAATATCAGTATAGGTTGCTTGAAAAATGCTTACCTCAGCCTCCACACGTGTTTGATGGTGTTTTCACAAATAAATAATGTAAACTCACATTCAGACAAATTTCATTCAGGTGGTTTAATATGGCCACTTTTAAAAAGTGTTTATTCTCACAGAGAACCACTTAATTGTAATCTGTATTTGATCAAATATGCAAGTAATTCTTACAAATTAACAGTACACGATTAACAAAATACATATGATCCATTCAGTGCACATAGTTTGAGGGACCAGTGACAAAAAAATCTGACAAATCACATATAAACCTAACGACTTTGACAGGCAAGTTGCAACAAGTATGATAGATCCCTGTAATTAAGCAACTTCATTTAAAATAAACCTCAGCTCTAGAAAAATCCCCTTTCTGCAATGATGTGTACAGTACACAAACAGTATTGACAGTGTTTAGTGTGTATGATGTACTGTATACATTATATCATGTATACTATACTGTATATATATATATATATATATATATATATATATATATATTGTAATAGATTTACAGGAAGATAACATGCCATTTCAAATATACAGTAGGCCTATATTTAGATTGTATATAATTTTGTAAGTAATCTTCAAAGATGAATTTAACAAGAAAAACTAGCATGGTTATTGTCACTGGTCTGTGCCTGATTTGCAGTTTGTATGCTACTAAATCTAACCCCTATTGTATTGCTGTGTGCTATTCAGTGGATGTCATATGCTGAATGGCATGACGTCGGCTGTCATAAAACTATAGCAATAAAACAATGTCTACTGTCATTTCTATGGAAAAACAATCATCGGAGGAAAAAAAATTGAAAGTGAAATTACAACTCTTTTACTCTTTTTAAAAAAAAATCCAAAACCCATGCATGCAAGTAGTTTGACAACTACATGTGCATATTGAGTTGTCCTATGCTGTGGACTGGGTAAGAAAATTATCCAACAGAACTATTACCCTCCACACAACAAACAGCATGTCGCTTGCGGTGTGGTGTGGCCCATAACCACACCACTATATTGGGGAAAGAATTCCAGCCATTCTAAGAATTTTGACTTGTGTCTACAATTCAACGCTTTCAACAAAAGCAATTGTGTTTTTATAAATCTGATAACAAAGCTGTACATCAAAGACTGTGTTTACAGTATAACACTTCTAATGGGATCATGAAATTGCATCTTCAACCCTCTCATAACCCTAACCCTAATTCTTAGATCAAGCCCTTTTATTATAAAAAAATAAAAGCAATATTTACTGCTTGGTTTAATGAAGTGCTACTGCCCAAATGCTTCCAAATCAGCAAAGCCCCATTTTGAGATGGAGGTATTGAATTATGGACTACATCTGGAAATGATATGATAATGAAGTGCATAGAACACGGTTGCCATGGATACAGTTCCCCTCTGAGAACTAGAGTTGAGTGGGGCCTTGTTTTGACTTGACCTTTTTTGGCTCATGCAAACTACATTTTCCATTCTCTGTGATGTCAGTGTTTGTGTAATAGTTATCTAGTTATCAATGGTGACATAGTTAATTATAGAGTGGAAGTTTGTATACTTTTATAACAATTGTTCTATAATTAAAGAATATACCTGGAAACTACATTATTGAAATACAATTCATATTTAAATACAATCAATATTTAAAATATGATTTTAACCGAAATTCAATATTACAAGTGTGTTTAATTAAGTAGCCATATCATTTGAAAATCATTAGCTACCGTAGCACACCAAATCTGGCTAAATAAATTGCAAAGTGACTTGTCAAATAATGCCAAAAAGTTATAGCCTATTCATTTTTTAACTGTAAATATATACATTTAAACTGACCTGTAGGATTGCAAAAGTATTAGCCAATGAGGGCATTGCAAGCTTTCTTAAAGTCAAAACTGCTGAGACTTAAAAAAAACCCTGATAACATGAATGTGTGTGCAAGGTTAGCTATTATAGAAACGTGAAAGCAAAACAACATTTATCTATGTGAGCTGTCTCAAATTATAGGATTGTTACAGAATAAATTTGCTGACAGTGCAAATTGAGTCAAGCTGTATTGCATGAAAGGCTTTAAACTGGACAACCATAACTGGAAATGTGGTAAAACAGTTGTTAACAAATTACATTTGCTTTCCATGTTCTTGTTATCCTCCCAGGAATCAGCCAAAACAAATATAAGGCTCAAAAATGATCTTGCAAAATCATCAGAAGCATCAGACCACCTAGTCAGAATATGTGGTTTGTGGTTTAAAGTGTTCATGTTGGCTGCCAACCAAAGTTTACACGGCTCTAGCACAAGGTATTTTCTTAATGCAGACAAACTTGAACCAAGGAATGCAGTTCCATGATAAAGGCCAAAGCAGCTACAAAATGGATTTGATCATCAACAATACAAATGTATATATGTGATTCTTGTAAGCAGTCAAACATTCAGAAACAGCTAATTTTGTAACACTAAACTAAATCAATACTCTAAGGTAGAACATGTGCCATTAGTTTATTGAGGTCTTAAGGACAACACGAGCAGATCTGGAGCCTGGTATTGACTGCACTTGACTCATTGATGTTCTTTGAAATCTCATAAAATAGTTCCTACAGAACAGGAGGGTGGATTGAAGCCCACACCCAATCGTTTCAGCCCAGGGTAGGCAACCGGAGCAGAGCAGATGCTTGAAATACAATCCACCCATCCTCTCCTGCCAATCTTGTTCTTCACCACCACACCCCCAACTCCAACCCAACCCAAATACAATAACATACAGTATAATACAATAACAATGGAAATCGTTGCATCAGCTAAATATCAGACATGACCCTGGAACCATTGGATGAGGGTTTGGACTGTAGGTGTTCCATTCAGATATTGTGGTTTTTCTCAGAGAGATGCTGTGTAACCAGCAGCCCATCATGTAAAGTATATATGTATATGTATAAATTCCCACCTCCTGTTGCAGAGAAACAAAACAATACCTACTACTTTAACTATCATAACCACAAGCAGACATGTCCTATGGCTTCCCACTATTAACACTTAAGCTGTCTTGTTGATGTTAACTTACAACAACGCTGCATTCCTCTCGTTGCAAACTGTACAAACAAAACATCAGAACGCCACAGCAAATTACTTAAATGATGAAATCACGACTACAAATGACGGCTACATTTTCAGGAATGATTTATACACTTTCTTGTTTGCATTTTGAAAAGTAAAAAGACTGTGATCATTAATATATTCATGGTTAATAAATGAATTTACTGTAAATACGTATATGAATTCACACGGTTGTTGTTTTACAGTGTGTCCTCTCTCTTCAGAAAGCAGTCATAATACACAGTAGACCAATTGATAAGGTTGAGTTGATATGAGTCAATATATTTACTTGCTAATTCCCTGTAGGGACAGGAAGAGTCTGCACCCACTATCAGATGGAAGTGCCTATTTAGACCTCAAAGGTAGGCCTACACTCTGCAGCAATAATTCACATTACAATAGTCCATTCTGTGTGTGTGTGTGAACACAAATTAATATGTATTAGGTCTGTAAGAAATTATAAAAAGTATCACATAAAAACTACGACATCTATATATATCCAAACAGTGCTTGATACTTTGTTTTTTATGTTAATAAATACATTTTCATCAAATTGTATTTTCTTGCAATGTATTCAGTCATGACAATCATTATGTCAGTGGGCCATCCAGTGGTCATGACTGGAGGTGCATTGTTTTATACAGTTTCAGGTATGGTGATACAATTATTTGATTTCCAAGTTTCACTAAAAAGTTATGTGTATGGGTGCAGTCAGTGTAATTCATGTTGACACGCATTATTCCCGTAATTCTGATCTTAACTAATACTGTTTGACTGAAACACATTTTTATATAATTACCCTTCTATTACACATGAATGAAAAAAATGTATGCTATCCTGTTATTTCATCGAATGGCTGCATGGCTGCACTATAGCTTTTGAAATCAATATATTTCATAATATAATATTCCATTAGATAGCTGTTCCACTATTACTGGTAATACATTGCTGATGAATACAACTAAAAGGATTGGAATCGTTTTCTAACATTTACTTACGTTTTTGATAACTATAAATAATTATTTGTATTCTTCAAACAAAATACATATAATATTAGACATTTCTTGTCACTTTGTCGCAATAACATACAGTATCACTGATCACAAATAAAAATGATATTGAGCTATATGTGTAGTGTAACTAGTTAACTGGTGAATGTTACTGAATAAAACTAAAATAATACTGAATAAATAAATTCCTTTTAGTACAGTAGAAAAATTGATGCCTAAAATATGTCTTTGCAAAATTACTTCCTCATAACAGTGCAAAAATGATCAAGTGACTTTAATTCCCCTGAATCTGGCTGTTGTCCTAACCATATGAAACACCAGATACTCTTGGCCATAGTTGCTGAATTATTATAATAATGTGTTAAGTTCAACCAAACTACCTATGTGTGTTCTGAAATTCCAGCTCAAGTTTAATTGATTAATAATCAAATACTTTGTCAATAACTCTTGGTCCTGCATGCAATAGGCTACATATAGTCATTAAGCATAATCAAATTGAATGTTATGTGGTTGGCATAATAAGATCAGATATGCAGTGTAATAAGTGTCCTCTCAGATCACATATGATTTAGTTTTATGAGCGCACATATCTGGCTCAGAGAGCAGGTGGTTGTGTTGTTAATGCAGGTAGCTCTGTATCAGCTGACAGTTGTCAAAGAAACACTGCATTATCCAAGTGCACACACATCTCCTTAATCACAATACTCTTTCCCTTACTAGAAAGCCATACTGATTAGGCTCTGCTACAATTTTGCTCCTGTTAACCTATCAGTCTGTCAGCCTACCTATCAGCAATCAGGTGCGTAGTTCAGTTGGTGATGACAGCAATATGCCTGCGTTCAGAAAATCCTCCCCACATGGCTCTTGCTGCCAAAAGGTCATGAGCCCTAGGTTTGGTCTACTGTTAGCATCCTTGAGCAAGATGCCTAAACCATAACTATATAATAACTAAACCCATATGCATGTATCCTTTTATAATTGTAATTAACTCATGGTAAGTCATTTTGGATAAAAGCTTAAGCCAGTATGCCAGTGCCAGCTGTAGTAGTTGCTGAGGTTAGTTGAAATAAATACACTAATCATTGATAAGCTTTGTCTCACAACGGTTCACACATACTATGGGCCTACTAATAATTCACACTCCATTGTCTAAATCCCTATAGCATGACGTATGATTAACTAGATTATTGAGTAAGTAATACCTAAGAAACAGTTATGGTTATAACGGGGATGCCGTTGCCATTGAGACTGGCATGTTAAATAATTCAATCTGTGAATGTGTTTATGAACTTCCCTATCTATATACAATACAAACAAACCAGAGTGAGTTTGTATTGTAGAGTGTTCCTGAGTACACCATCATTTGCACATAATGTACACAAAAGGAAAAGAACGAGACACATAAAGTGCAGAAAGAAGTAAAATAAATAAATATTTAATACTGTAAACAGTTTGAGACAGAAGTCTACATAGAGAGCAAAACTAGAGTTGAGATCAACAACATTGTTTATGGTAACCATAATTAGTGTAGAAAATCAGTTCAGACTTTTCCATCCATGGTCAAAAACAGACTACAGTAAGTAGACAAACTTTAAATGCTTAAAAAAAAAAGGTCCAACTTCAGTAATACATTACTATCACTTTGGTGTTCAGTAAACATAGAAAATAGTTCTATACTATAGCTTTAGTGCCATTTCTACCCTTTTATACAAAACATAAAATGTGTTATATAGAAATAACTACCTACTGTAGCACTGGTATAGGGTTTTCTGTTGTAAATGTCACATTATAGTCCCCTATAATGCCAAATAATTGCCCCTGCTTATTTGGAAAGTGCTGGTCAGCCAGCCCATCCCACCTTTCATCTGAGTAGAACTATGCATAGGTCCATCCATATAGTTGGCCAGCATTAATGTTATGTTCATAACACGTCTGGCTTTACAGCCCTGACCTCTGATTGAATCAATGTTTTATCATCATCATCATCGTATCTTGATCTCAAAGCAGAGGCAGTTGCAGGACTCGCACTCAGGAGGCTGACAGGTGCAAGCACAGTCCCATCTGGTACACTGTAAAGACAATTGTAGGATACTTAGCTAAATACAGACATTCACAAATATATCGTATACGCATTCCGTTAGATCCTAATTGACCTATATTTGTCACGGGGTGAAAGTGTTGCAGCAATAATAAACCAATAAAAATGCATCATGTTGGATACATTTGGAATTACCAATTATTTATTGTGTTTTTAAAATACTAATGTATTACTCATATCACTTGTATTAATTTGTTTATTCTGTTAGCTTGCTTATATTGTTAAACTGTGCATTCAGCCAAACTAGATGTGTTGTACAAATAAAATGGTTATTTTATGTTCTGTCCACTTCGTGACATGCAACAATGTATTAGAAGTGGACTCAACTTAATAAGTTGTTGCATGTCAAGAAGTTAAAGTCATGGAGAGGCTACCAAGAACAGTTATCCTAGTGGGCACCACAACATATTTGGTGACCATGTATATGTGTTCTCTGACTGATACAATGAATAATGATTTTGGTCGTAGCTAATAAATATGTCATTACACTGGGTGGTACGAATTTGCATTATAAGGATGTACTTTTCTCTGTATTGTCAAAGCTATCTGAATAAATATATTCGACACACTTGCCTGTTTTATAGTGTCGTTAATGGTCATTAGTTTCTCTAAATTTGGTCTTTAAAGACCAAATTGTAGGTATTTGAAAGTTTGAACCTGACATACAGAAAAGTCCTGTCATGCAGCTATGCTACTTACAGAGGGAGAAGGGCATGTTTGGTCAAGGCACGAGTGGAAGGATGGTGGTCTGGGGTCACAGGCTTCAGCCAGGGTGAAGCACTGTTCACACAGGGACACATTTGGACAGCAATCGCACCATGCGCAGGAACAATGGTCCTTTGGAGGTGAAGATAATGAAAATAGGTAAGTCACTTGTTCCATCCTAGTCCATTTTCACATTCCATTCCTTACAATCATTTAACACCCCTCACACCCTTCACAGGTTCTGGTGTTTTACTGAGACGCTGGATATAAACACACACCTTGAGGCAACGACGGAAACACAGCGCTAACGTGAGGAGGAAAATATAAAGGCCCACAGTGATGATCAGTACAGCGGGGAGAGGCAGAGCCAGTCCCCATATAGACAACACCTGGGGATGATGATAGTGGCATAAACAGCAGGGAAACAATGCTTTTTAACAGTTAAGTTGAATGTCAATGTCAATACACGTTTAAAAAATCTTACCATCATCGTTTGAGAAGACATTTAACATAAGGGTTCACGTTCCTGAAGTAAAATAGAAATAAATACGTTAAAAGCTTAAAATAGTGCATGCTGACAAAGTATACACGTATTAATCAAGTATCGTGTATTTTGTCTAATAACTACATGAAGGTCGGCGCTTTAACTGGTACTGTACGGTACAGTACCACCAGGTAGGTCGTGATGTCAATACCCTGGTTTCTGATCATCAATTAGAAATCTGTGGCTTGTCAATAGTTTCAGTAATTTGTCAATGTTGCATTTGTTGGCTAACAAAAAAGATATTAACTTACCAGGATATAGGCCTATTCGCGTGGTCGCAAATATTATACCGTAGATGTGGTCCACACACGGATTGTGCAAACTGTACGGTCAGAGCCAAAATAGCATCTGCTTATTCTGCTACAGAAATAATGTATCAGTGTTGTGTAGTCACTACAGAAACCCATGGCAGGATTAGTTACAATCCCATTCCCATTTGTTTGTCCTATTTTCTAATAAAATGTTCGAGTTCATTAGATAGTCTCGTTATCTGCTAGCTTGGTTGTTACCTGCTACTGTTAGCTTAGCTCTTCAGTAAACAGCAGCAATGTCGCCATAGAGACGGACGGGTCATCGAGCCGAAGTCACTTCCGCATTATGATGTATGGTAGTCAACGGCGAGAATAGCGTTATTGTTAGATCCCGTTTGCTTTGTGACACGGTGCGCACATATGATGTTTGACTATTTAAAAGAAAAGCCTTTGAGTCAAGAAAGTCTCTAGCTATCTCTTTTCACTCAAATTGACCGTTTTTTTCACAGCGCGGATCGTGGAGCCTCAAAACAGTTCCCGGTAGTTCTAAATACTACGGTAAAGGTATCCTATGAACGCGTCTGTGTAAGGCGTCATTGGGCCCCGTGAAATGCGCTATAAAAGTTTAAGTTATTATTATTATACATTCTATTTGTAAATATAAATGGGTGCATGTATTGACTACTTACCACGAGGGGGATACTTAAATGCCCCACCCTCCTTGGTTGTTGCAATAATCATGCCCTGTAAATGTAAAGTAAGCTATATGCATTTGGCATGTATGCTAATGGTGTTTGATAACAGTTAGAAATATTCCAAAGGAAATAATAGCACATTTCTTAAATAATATCTGAAATATCAGAGAGAAGCAGACAAAACTACAAAATTATTTTGAGAGCTACAGTATCTTATAATTCCACCAGTCTCAATGCAAGATCTTGACAATTCACATGAATGACATTGCCTAGACTACAGGAACAGCAATATCCTTACATAACAGGGTAAGTCAGCCTACATTGTTTTATTTTAAGAAAATGTTTAGTTATGACTTCTATTACCTTTGCTTGCTTTAGACATTTGTTTAGCGCACCGGGATTTGTCTCACACATATATAATGGCGTGTGTTGCTGACCAGTGATCACGTTGGATTGTTGACCAGTGTACAGCCTAGTATATGTCATAACCATGTGTAACAACGTCAAGACCGTTGCACTGCAGCCATAAATTACGTAAATCTTACTCTCAAATACTTCAATACATGTGATGATGCTATCTATAACTTTATGGTGGTGACCTTGTAATGTGGTTCTTTTGCACGGGAGAACGGGGTTCAAGTCCTGGCTGGGACTCTGGCATCATATTTGGTTTTAATAACTAAAAGCATATTTGTAAGGCTTAAAAGTTTAAAGTATTTTCCTCACACTTTCATTTCCCCCACATTAAAAACATTCACTGTGCCAGTGAACACAATTAGGATTAGAATTGAACCCCTTGTTGACCTACCTGTAAGCATCCTTGAGCAAGATGCACCTTGCATGGCAGCAATTACCATCAGTGCATGTGTGTGTGAATGTGAGGCAAAATTCCGTGCTATATAAAAGCAGTCCATTTACCATTTAAACAAGCCACGTAGATAAACGTATTAAGTTTCTAAATAAACCTAGCCTACTTTATTGAAGAATTAAGACAAAACATGGTGAATACGATTCTTACGTGTTGTTTGCGTGTTAAATTTAGACAAGCAAACAACACGTAGACAACATGTTGAATGCACGTTGTATGCACATAGACATCACGTGAAATACACACGTTAATCTCGTGTGTTTTGGGGCTGGATGGCCTTCCATACGGGCGAGGCGGGAGGGCGCAGTCCGGAGAACTTTGCCGCTTGCAGAAATGTCTCTGTTTTGAAACAAGTTCGAGGTGAATAGCCAACACCAAATACGATAAGAAAGGTATTTCTGTCATGTCCTTATGACTCTCCAGACAGTCATTTGGCTTACTGTTAAATGAAACACGGAAAGGATAAATCAAAATAAAAGAGTGCATATCTGTTACATGTGAAGAATCGTGGTAGGCCTATGTTTTAAAATAAACGCACAGCTCTTCTTTTATCGCCATTCTCATGCTTATCGTGTCTTTACAGAACACCAACTCCAAAGTACAAAAATCTTTAATAAAATCAATCAATTCAAAATGCTTCACACATACTTCTAGATCAGGATAAAGACCACAATGCACAACATCGGCAGCACATTTTGCAAAATGCTGTATTACCAAAAGTTAAAATCTTATAAAATATAGCAAGCCTATAAGGGTTTTGATACAAAACATTTACAATGATCATCGTTAATACTTCAATTATGAAGAAAACCACTTTATGTCAGTGTTATGATGATTGGAAAAAAATAAGTACATAATTTCCAAAATAAACTCTCTGGGTGTATTTAAGCACAACACAAAATAAAACATTTGTTCAATGTTACTACAGAAAACGTATGACTTAGCCAGGGTCTTAAAATCTATGGTGGAAGTTTTACTGAAGTAAAACATTTTGTAGTATGCAACTGGTCAAAATACACAATACAACAAAACAAAGATGAAATAGCAAGACAGGAAAAAGGAGAGATGCATTTGATTTGCTCCACTAGTCTGAATTATAATACTTGTTAGAACAGTAGCACTAGCAGGAGCTGTAGTCTGGGAAGCATTTGGACCGTTTGTGGTTGAGGGGTCTAAAGCACGGGGAGGAAAGTTTCCCACTGTGCTCTGTAGAAAACCTTTGAAACTGGAGGTTCTTTGGAAGACATGGATGTTTTCCTGGACTGCCCTTACAGTCTGCATTGTGTTGTTTTGACTTACAGTCAGTACTGCAAGCTGGACCCAAGATATACCCAGCATACACATCAGTGGACCACCAGCATCAGTCTGTCAGTGAGAAGTCAATAATGAATAAGCACAGAGGAATGGTCCTAACTATTTTTTTTATTAAATAACCCGGTTCTACCTGTTGGAGATTGACAGCAGTTGTGCAGATACTGCCAGCTGATGAAATGTTTCCACACTCCACCACAGATGTCTGGAACTCTTGCAGGACCTGCTCAACTAGAAAAGGTGACGGGAAATATGTCAGGTGAGCTAGATTGCGGGAAATGGGAATAAAATATGTGATAATCTCACACGCTACAGACGAGTGCCAACATATTACTGTTAAGACAATCACTGTACTATTGCTGTTACAAATTACTCTGTGCCCATCTCTCAAGAGATGGTGTGAAATGACAGATTCATAACTGCATTTCATTGGACATTAAAACAGCTTTTAAGACAAATCAAATGTGACTTTTATAAAAACATATATGAATGAATGTGTAACATTTCAGTATACAGTATGTTACTTCCATAAAGCCGCTTGTTTTAATACAGTATGCATTAATTCTGCAGCAGCGGCACGCAAACACGTATGCGTCCGTGTTTGTGGAAGGGTGTGTGTAAATGGACCTAATGTAATTAATTAATTAATTAATTAATTAATTAATTAATTAATTAATTAAGTAAGTAAGTAAGTAAGTAAGTAGGTAAGTAAGTAAAATGTATTTAGCACCTTTCACAGATAAAATCACAAAGTGCTTCACAATGCTTCACATAAAAAAATGGAGATATATGAATATAAAAAAGGCCATATAAAAAAGAATTTTAAAATTAATTCTGAAAAGTACTAGTATCCAGTGTAGCAATGCTAAAACTGGTGTGATATGCACTCTTTTCCTTGTGTCAGTTAAAAGCCTTGCAGCAGCGTTCTGAACAGCCTGGAGACGGTTGAGCTGTTTCTTATTTAGATAAGTAAAAAGACTTACAATAGTCCAAACGTGATGAAATAAAAGCATGGATGATCATTTCTAGTTCGGCTTTAGACACCAGAGCTCTTATTTTGGATATATTCCTCAAATGGAAGAAGCAGTTCCTGACTAATTGTTTGATGTGGTGCTCCATGGACATTGCTGTATCAAAGACAACACCTAAACTCCTGAGGCTCGGTTGGAAAGACAAGCCTAAGGCACCAATATGCTGCTTAATGAGGGGAATGCTATGTTTAGGGGCAATAATAAGTGTTTCAGTCTTATCTAAGTTCAAAAGTAAAAAGTTATCATTTAACCACTGCTTAATGCTAGTCAGACCGAATTATTCTGTCACTTCTGACTTCTAAAACACAGCCATCTCTCTGCTTGACTCTCTTAGCATTATGCAATATAGGCCCTTTGTTAGACTAGTGTTGTTGTGTAATGCTGTACCTCCGCCTTGTCCTGCGCCCCAGCCAGTCAGCCAACATGGGGTCCCCTTGCGTAACGTTGTCCCGGTCAGATCCACACATATAGGCTTAATGTAGTTATTAAGTGTGGGTTGGCTGCTAAGTTGGAGGACTGCCACATTATTGCTGGTTGTGAAGTTACTGAGAGTGATGTTTGTCACATTCAGTCTCACTTCATTGGGGTTGGAGCCATTCTGCAACAAGCGACCCAGAATAACTGTCCATTCAGAAGGAATGACTGAGCTAGAACAAACATGGAGAGTTGATGTTGATGTTAGCAAAGCTATTTTAGAATGTTTGCAATGATTGTTAGTTACATTTCAGTTATAACACATGTAATAATTATCATTAATAATAATTATCATCATTAATAATCATAGTATAAATGGTAATTTTAAACAAACAATACACAATTTAATCAATCCACCAAAAGTTAATCTAAATGTATCCATCATAATAGTTAATGGCTGACCTTGTAAAGCAGTCACCATCGCTAATGACAGCATCCCCTGACACCAGAGTACCACCACACACAAAACTTCCATTTAGGTGTAAGCTTGCCATCCAAGGCCACAGGCCTGCTGTAGCGAATTTACTCTCATCTCCAAGAGAGTTCAGAGCTGGAGAGGTGCTGCCACAAACCACAGCTGCAGATAAAGATGTTCAAACAGATGTTTTTGGGCATGTAAGATAACAATCAAAACCCAAATATAATACAAAATAATTATGTGAAATACTAGTGAGAATGGTTGAATCCCAATATGGATTTTTCACAATGAATATTGCATTAATGAACTGTACTCTCCTGGGCCCTAACCACGTTTCGTGACATTCCCGGCAATCTGTCTGGAATTGCATTTGTGCAGGTTGCATAATTCGTTATTCATGTGACACCTGCATAATTTTACGGCACCTCCAAAATGTTCCTCCAAATTCCCTGTTTATGTTTTGTCCATTGGCTGTACTAAAGGTAAACCGCAACATTTTGGTTTAAACCACAAAAGGAAAACCCAGACACATTAAGTTAAGTGGAATCCTTTTTAGTTGTCTACTATGTACTGTATATTACGATTGACATTTAAGAGCTTGTATTATATTGTCTAGGTCAGGGCATTGTATCATCTGCTACACTGATGGCAATTAGCAAAAACCAAGTAGGAAGAATGAATAGGATACATTAATCCTGTTCAAGAAAAAGGGTAAGATCTTCGTATTAAAATGTTTTAAAAAATGAAATAAAAAAAGGGTTGTCTCGAAAGAAATAGTGTAATACTGAATCTGACTGACATGAAAAACACTACATTACATCCTGCCCAAATCTGCTAGTTTCAGACCGACGCAGTTGTAATAAAGCACTCAAATTGTTTACATATGCAGTGGCACCCATTTGAAAGCCTGGAATCCTACTGCTGCCGTATATGGTCTGCTTGCATGCCTTCAATTTGCGACCGAGCACATGAGCTGTTTCCTCTGCAGAGAAGTGCTCTTTCAGCACCCCACCTTTCCCCATTTACAAATTACATAATTATCCAAGCTCAAATTTCCAGACTTGGCCGTATATTTTACTAATAAATTAACACCACAATTAAAAGCTATTTTAAAACTTATTTGGTAGCGGATATCCAGAGATGGTAAAATTATAAAAGGCACTTGGGGCAGACATGTATTACAGACTGTGAGTGTTAATGCAGGAGTGTGCATTCAGTCATACTCCTTCCCTCACTTTCGAATACATCACACTTGTTCTGGCTCGTGCTCTAACTTCAACTTTAAAGTAAAGACTCCAAAAATGTAAATGTTAGGAAACAGAATATGGACCAATAGTCTGGAAAACAAATGTTTTCAAGCCCTCTTGTCTATCCCCCCATCCCATACTTACAGTATCCAGACATGGAAATTACTAGTCAAATTCCATACAGAGTAAGAAGCTTTTTAGTGAGTTTAGGAGGATTATTGTGGTCCCCGCCACAATATTGTTTACTTTGTGGTTTTGACTTACATCAATTTTGACTGTGGCAATTGTTGCTGCAAGCAAGAGTGTATGTGTGCAGTGCACCCGCCATACTTTCTTGATAACACGCCGTGCTTGGACTTTAGACTAGTGCTGGGACGATTAGTCGACGTAACCGACGTCACCGGTTACTAAATACGTCGATTTGCTAAATGTACCGCAGACTTGGAAAAATATACCTATAATTATAATCCGATTAAAATTGTCCAAACCCAATGTCTTCCCATGTGAAGACATTAATCAAGCGTTATTTAATGAAAGTTGTTTTTACACAACCCTCAATCACATTACAGCCTCAAAGGCTGCAAAGGACCACATTTAGCAATTGAAACATCAACACCCCTTCACCTAAACTCTTTACCACCAGTACCACATTGTGTGCTTCATGGGTGGGAGTATTGTGTAGTTTTCACCATAGGAATGTTAACATCATGTTTGACTTACGTGAGACTGTAGAAGGGGCTGCTGTAATTGGTGTGGCAGCACTAAGTTTTGGTCCTGAGGTGGTTGGGGGGCCTAGAAGACCATTAAAAAAAAAAAAAGATTATTATTACATTATAATGTTTGACTGGATTTGTCATTTTTAAAACCTTTGTAGACAGTATGGCACTACATACAGTTAGATGTAAAATACATAAATGATCATGGGCAATTTGACGGAGAGAATATTATCCTAAAATGTTCCTAAATCCATGAGTGCAAAATGTCCTCCTAAACAATATATCACTTTATAAATATTTTACTATACTATCAAAAGCAAATTATTTCAAACAGACATTGGAATGACAATAGTGAAAAATAAAATCAGTAATCAATAGGGTATCCACACTAGGCCTCTACATCAATGGAGCCCAAATGAAGCCAATACACTGTTTCATTCGTCTAAGCGAAGTAGTTACGTTAACATTAAGAATTCATACTGTAACACTGAAATTATTAGTAAACTTTAATCTGAATTTTTGTACAAATGAAATAATCTACAGTCCTATTCTATGGATTATGGGAATTCCACAACCTTTATTGTTTAATTAAATATAAATGGCCTGAGCAGTGGACCAAAAATAAGACTCCTAAATAAGGTGAATGAGGTCCTGTTTTGAAAAAAAAAAAAAGTGGGTCGAACATGATGTTTCTCTTACTGAACTGACTGGTTAAATAATTTACTAGTCAATTTTTTGCTAGTGCTTCTGTTATCAAAGCTGTATTGTGCGCTTCATGCTCTGTATTAGAACTTAATTTACTCTGCTGCTGAATTGAAGCATCTCCAATTCATGTTTTATTTTCACTATACAACGCATGACAAGAAAGAAACACCACTCAATGTCGTGTACATTAACTAACAAAGAATTATAGTGTTATTCTGAATTCTAGTATTATTCAGATTAACAATATTCAGAATAGGATAGGTAATGTAAACTGAATATTCCGTTTGGATATTCCAAATTAGGCCTTCTTTCGAATTAAACATTTTCCTGCTTAGTTGGGAAATCATACACTAGGGTGATCAAGTTCATTTAAGGGCGTAGCTTTAAAGATGCAAGTCATGGGTGTCTTCTTCAGGGAATATTCTTCACCCTACCCATGTAAACGGCTTTGAAGGAATATTAGCATTTTTGAAATAAGGGCAAATACCTATATTAAAACATGTTGCGCATGAAAATATAGCCATTGTCTTCTGATTTAATTTGTGGATAAATACATGATGTGTTATTTTAATAAATGTCAAGTGTACATATTTATATACACTGTAGCCCTTAATCACATTGCATTCTCAATGGGCTGCACATGCAATTTCACAGCAACACTACATTAGTCTATAATCCTCCACTACCACAGAGTACAGGAAGTCTTGTGGTCCTTACCACAGCATTGTTAACATTATTTTTTACTTACTGGAGACTGTGGAAGGTGCTGCTGTAGTGATTCGTGTGGTGGTCCAAGGGATTGATCCTGAGGTGGATGCACTGCCTGAAATACCATCACAAGTCAGAATCATGCTTACAAGATTTACTTAAAATAGCCTACATTTATATTTTAAAACATAATAATTGACCCACCACAAAAAAAAAGTTATATCACAGACAATATTCACATATTCACAGACAATATGATTTTGCCCATAGTAGTTTGCCGCTATATAAGACAAAGACATTTATGACATTCTAACTTGTAACACTGCACAAAATAAATTGTATTACATACATGTATTAAATATATTAAACATTTACTAGATGCAAATGCAAAAGTCTTCAAATATGTTTGCAAACATTCGCCAATGCTGAACGTACCAGGGGACTCAGTTTGCGACTTGGATTGAGTCACACTTACGTCACACACAGTGACTTCAAACTTGACTTGAGACTCATATACTCCATTGACTCAATACTCCCTAAACTTGTCAAGTCAATGGAGTCTAGACTCTACCTCGAGATTTGGGACTCGTGAACAATCTATTTTAACAAAGGAATTGTCTGACATACTAATTAATGTCACTCCTTTATTATCAAGCGCGTAACATACTTCCTTCTCTCGCGGACGCGTCAGTGCCTTGTGGGCATGTCAAAAAAATACTTGGCAGTTGATTACTGTAGATTAAAGTTTTCGCTATCGGCATCATGGTCGGCACACATTAACCACAACATTGATTTGGAAAACCATGCATGTGTGTATGTGTGTGTAATTAATATATGATGCTGATTGGAAAGTTAAATTGCTACTCGGACACATTCAAAATGTTTCCAAACTGACAGAGGAACATGAATCCATAATACAGGATCTCTTCATTTTCTTGCAACCCTGCCTCTGTCTATTGTAGCTGCGTGTTTATGTTGTTGCTGCTCTATTCAATTTTTATATTATACGCAGCAAACAACTATATTCTATGTAAAGATAGTGGATTCATTTCTAGATGCTGGTAATGTAAGTGTGACATTTAGTGGCAGAAAAAAAATGTTTTTGTTCTGCAGACCAGATGGCATGGAAGAAATCGAACGAGACTTGACTTGGACTTGTGACCAAAGACTCAAGACTTGACCTTGAAAAAAACGACTTGTGACCATCTCTAGGAGGCGCCCATAGAAAGCCATTCAAAAAGTGTCTTCCCATTCCGCTTCTAGAAGGAAGATGGCAGCGCTTTCCAAACATGTCCTATTTTTTTTCTCTTGCCGTCGCAGGAAGCCATAGCGACAAACCAATAGGAAAGTGTGTGGGTGGTACTACATGTTGAAATTAAGTAACTGCTTTTGTAGTTGCAAAACTACAGGGGAAGGAGGGGGGGGGGGTCGATTTCAAATCTCTGCCATTGGCACTAGCGAGACGGTATAGGCGGTTTCACCGCTCGTGTGAATTCAGCCTAGCCATTCTCGTGTCAATGATACTGAAATAAAATAAACATTGTAATTAATTATTTATAATGTTTAGCACTACAAGCCATTTAAGTGCTCCCCCCCCCATAATTAGTCCCTTTTAACTAATTCTGATACAATGTACCTAACCTAATCAGTTTACTTCCACCCTTCTCAACATGTAGGTGGGAGAAGTCTTGAGGTCCTCAACACAGAATTGTTTACAATAAGCTAGGCTATACTTACTTGAGGATGTGGCAGGTGCTGCTGTAGCTATTTGTGTGGTGCTACTATGGTTTGGTCCTGAAGTGGATGCACTGCCTGAAATACCATCAATTGTCACAATTATTCTTACAAGATTTACCTAAATACATTTATATTCACGTAGAAATATCAATAATTTCAGAATGTGTGCAAATTACTATGATCAAAGCAAATCATTTACAATAGAAATTGGTTTTTCATTGGTGAAAAAGAATCGAATGATCGGTAGAGTATAGCCACACTATACCTCACCATGGCTGTAGATCTAAAGCCAATAAACATTATGCTCGGCCTTACCATTTTTCAGCAAAGTTGTTGCTGAAAGAAAAATAACATACATTAGGACACAGTATACTAAACCACTGAAATCATTGTTCATCTTTCCTGAGATAGATATGTGAACAACTTTGTTGTTCAACATTTTCTGATTAAACTCAGGACGTCTTCTGGTCCTGTCCCCATGGTTGTTTACATCATGTTTGCACTTACATGAGACCGTGGCAGGAGCTTCTGTAGATATAGATGCTGTAGATAGTGTGGTGGTACTAGGATTTGGTGCTGGGGTGGTTGGTAATGGGGGGAGGCCATCACAAGTAACACTGAGGTCTCCATCCGTCCCATATGAGGCGAAGGTGGTAAAGCCTGGCTGGTTAACAGTGATCTGGCTGTTAATCCATGCCTGAAACTGGGACACTCGGGTGTACACCCCAGGA
>JAODOY010043825.1:0-19772 GCA_025399855.1 Forbesichthys papilliferus | reverse complement strand
TGATGTGTACATTAGTGTGTGTGTGGGGGGGGAGGGAGAGGTCATGCAGGTTTATGATGTGTACATTTGTGTGTGAGCATGTGTGTGTGGGGGGGAGTATGTGCGTGGGTGTAGTTATGCAGGTTTATGATGTGTACATTTGTGTGTGAGCATGTGTGTGTGTGGGGGGGGGAGTATGTGCGTGGGTGTGGTTATGCAGGTTTATGATGTGTTCATTTGTGTGTGAGCATGTGTGTGTGGGGGGGGGAGTATGTGCGTGGGTGTGGTCATGCAGGTTTATGATGTGTACATTTGTGTGAGCATGTGTGTGTGGGGGGAGTATGTGCGTGGGTGTAGTTATGCAGGTTTATGATGTGTACATTTGTGTGTATAGTTGACTCACAGTAATTAATTTGAGCATTGTGTGCATGTGTGTGTGCATGTGTGTGTGCATGTGTGTGTGCGTGCGTGCATGCGTGCGTGCGTGCGTGCGTGCGTGTGTGTGTGCATGTGTGTGTGCATGTGTGCGTGTGTGTGGCGTGTACGCATGCGCTGCTTGCTGTATCTGTCATAACGTATTTGTTGCCCTTCTGTATTTGTGATTGGAATTCCCCCTTGTGGTCGAAACCAGTAATGCAACAACATTTCCCAGCATAGAGACGGCTGGGAGTCCTTTTAGACGTTGCAGTAGACCGCTTACATTCAACGCATCGCCATAGAAACGCCCGGCTGCTTGTCCTTGACTCAGCATCACAGTCGCTGGTGGTGACGGAGGATTCCGAGGCCAGTCTGGCGGCCATACTTCAGCATTCCCCCATCAGCTCCGTGGAGCAGCTGCACGCCCACTTCGACTCCATCGCCTCCAAGAAAGGAACCAAGATCCTAATCTGGAACATACGCAGGTCAGGAGGCACCACTGCACCTTTGACACGCCACCACGGTCACCTCGTTTGCTAAGCTCCTCAAAACCCACCTCTTCAAGATTGTTTATTATTTTGTATATATTTCTCAGATCTCTCAGATGTAGAAGCCCAACCAAATGTTACTGGCTACTACGATGTTGTACCCAGGTTCTACCTGGTTGACGCGCTTACCGCATGGTTGTGCATCACGAAACCAGCCGACATGCAGTCCTTGGTTGCTTTGTTATTCAATTTATTTTGGCTCCAAGTACAGTACATTTTTGTCCATTGCCTATACTATAGCCTATCCAACAGGACATACCTGCCGCCTTAGCGGTCAAAAACCATTTGCCCTTCCGGGTTCAACACATGACCCCCACTGAACGTGCTATCTTAAATACATAAAGCCAGAACACAGTCACAGCGCCCCCAAGTGTACAAACATAGAACACAATATAATACAGCAGCATATAGACGCCTACAGATCAAAAGTATATTTCTATAGTATGTATATTTCAGCCAACTATGCAAGATGTCCTTGAGTGTTGAGAAAGGCGTCTAAAAAAAAGTATTATTATAATTATTATAGTAAAATGAGATGAAATGACCACATACAAACTGTATATCTGTCAAATACGTAAATAACTAAACACTTATATTATTAATGTCCATAGATGCTGTATGAGGATTACAAAATATAACACAATCCTTTTTGTTTATCATGCCTCTATCTCATCCTGAAGGGGAAAAGATGGCAAACCAGAGCTCGACTTTGAGTCAGATGTCTACGACATTCGTTTGCCTGAGGTCCATATTGACGAGATGAAGAAAGGTCTAAGAAACCCTGGCTCTCAGAGACTGGAGCAGAACCTTCCAGAGATGGATTTCTCTCTCAGGGTCTGTGTGTGTCTGTATATGTGTCAAGTTAAAGTGTGACTGCACCCTAAAGTGTGTTTTTAGAGCTGTAAACCAAGTAATAGGACTGATCTGTGATGAGACTCATCAATGCTGGTGTTAACATTGACAACATAACTGTTTTTACAAAGATCTGCTTTCTATGGGCTTAAAAACTGACTGACTCACTGACTGAAAAGATCTGCACGTCGTCTCTGTAAAAAATCACCCCAAGACGTGGCTGGTTTTCAGCGGTACAATCTGTCCGCTCATACGTCATATGTTAATGGGGGGGTCCCCTCTCAGCCCCTCCCCTCCCCTCACTCAGCTCCTTGATGCAAGTTGTGTAGTGGGTGGAGTCAGGCTCAGAGCTGCGGTGCGGCTACACTCGAAACAGATTGTTACAACATCAATGTATGTTAAGCATACTTTTTATTTTTTATCTGTGAACTAAACAATAGGACTGAACCTTGATGAGACACATCAGTGCTGGTGTTAATTATGACCTAATTCTTTATTTTTATAAAAGTCATTAAGTGTTAATGTTATCCCCGCCCATCCAATAATACGCTGCATTAATGTTGCATGTATTTAGGCATGCTGACATATGCAATGCAAGGGCAATTATGAAACCTTCAGTTCACTATGGTGCAAGGTGCAAATCCACCAATATGTTTGAGGTGAAGCTACCATTACTGTGATCTGGACTAACTTCATGTCTTCTTTTGCGTGTTCTTGTTGTGACCCAGGCCTATCTCAGTATTCTGTATTTGAAACCCAGACTGCACATCATCCTGCGAGGGCAGAAGGTTCTTGCAACGCTGGTGTCCAAGAGGCTAACACACATAGAGCACGATGTGTATAAACCCCACCTTAGTGTATCCCAATGCTGACTAATGTGTGTGTGTGTGTGTGTGTGTGTGTGTGTGTGCGCGTGCAGTAGAGCAGTGCTCAACCTCCACCTTTTTGACCCACGACCACTAAAAAACAATTATGCTCGGAAACCCTCCAGTACGCACACATACACACGTGTTTGAGTAGCGTGATTCAATAATATTATACACTTTAATATATTACAATATATTCTAAAAGATTGCAAAACATTTTAAATATGTATGTAATGCAATCCAATAAAGGATATGGCAGATGTCTGCCTTGGGGGAAAGTGGTAAACATTTGGAGTGGATTAGAAGGTGCATAGTAGAATAGAATTTGTATGACACAAAACATTTGTTTTTCTCACACACACACACAACACATACCTTAAGGAATCCATGTCCATTGCCAGGGACTTAACCTTAACCCACGGCTGTTAGAAAGAGAAGCTGAAAGTGACGTTTGGGATGAACCCAAAGAATAAAGAGCATTTCGGTATCATGATGTATCACAAGAACCGACTTATCAAGTCCTATGAGAAAGTGGGCTGCCAAATTAAGGTATGGAGGAAGACTTATGCACATTGTCAGAAATAAGATTTCCTTGTATTTTCTTGCTGAAAAACATTTGACCCTTTCTCATTTACAACCCACAGTCGTCAGGCCAACGGGCGGGAGTGGGAGTGATCGGCATCATTGAGTGTAACTTTCTCAAACCTGCTCACAACAAACAAGACTTTGAGTATACCAAAGAATACAGGTATACCACACATACCGCTCACATGCTGGATGCAGTATGTGAGCGTGCCTTTATGTTTGAAGTATCTCATTTAGAACTTTATTAAACTACAACTTGTGAAAGCTAAAATATATAATATAATATAAAATATATTTTGTGTTCTACATTTTGATGCTATTTGTAGCACAACGCTGTACAAACTGTGTTGTGTAGTGTAGTATAGACCCTGCTTTATTAGTAATACATGGTGTTTCAAAGTGATAGACCCAATTTCAAAGGATTACATTTTATAATGGGAACATGTTACAATTACACAAGTTACAAACAGTTTAATAAAGTATGAAGTGTTATGATGTAAACTCTTTACCCCTCTCTTTCAAGTGGTAAGAGTGGTAAGTGGTTAGCATTCAACTGACTCTGTGGCGCAACGGTAGCGCGTCTGACTCCAGATCAGAAGGTTGCGTGTTCAAATCACGTCAGGGTCATTCTTATGTACATGCTGCATCTTAAACTATTAATGCAATTCAAATATCTGCGTCCTTTAGATAATCTTGATTGATTCTTGCATCCATCAGAAAACATACGAAAAACACAACTTATTATTCTGATTTTGTTTTCTTTATTAATCATGTAAAAAAATAAGAAAATTGTAAAAATAAAAAAAATAAAAAATGTACCAGTTCCTGAAATAACATTCATTTCAAAGTTTGGAGCACACGAGACGATCTAAATAGGTAGTTTGCCATTTGTAGAGCTCGTAACCTTATTGTATTTATATTTTAAAATATATAGTATAGTTGCCCCCTATTCTCCTAAATATTGTAGATTCCATGTTTTAAAAATGTCTATTCTTATTTAAAAATGTTTAACATTATAACTTTGTTATACTGCCCAAAATACACGTTTGAGCACAATAGCCTTTTAACCATGACTGTGCTGTTTATATAGAGGTGTGGGACTTGCAGGTGGCGGGAGAAATGAGTAATAATGTAATGTCTTAAGGTCCAGAGGGACGAGGCAGTACTCTAACACAACATATTCTCATCTGTAGGTTGACTCTGGGAGCTTTGGGTCTAAAACTCAATGACTACTGGAAAGACATGATGGAAAAGAAGCCAAAAGAGAGAGAGTTCAGAGCTCTCAACCGTCTGGATGAAAAGAAAAGCCAAGACGTTAATAAGTGAGTATGTTTTGTTGTTACTCAGCTATGAGTCAGAACCACCATAGACTTATTATAGAGTAGACACATTCTCTATGGCTTGAACTTTTATGGGGGTCAACCACTAAGGAAGGCTGTAGCTATTGCTTGTTGGACAGTGGAAAGTATGACATCATCATGACAGCTGACTCTGTGGCGCAACGGTAGCGCGTCTGACTCCAGATCAGAAGGTTGCGTGTTCAAATCACGTCAGGGTCATTCTTATGTGTTTGTCCTTTCTGAGCTCTATTCAGTATTGAGTTCCCACACTCAAAGCTGTGACTCAAGAAGAGTCAGTTTATGACTTCATAAATAATAATAATAAAAATTCAGTTAAATAATAAATAACAAGTATGCTTTTAAATATAGAAAGGTATCTGAAATAAAAATGGAGTAGCTCAAGGATCTCAAGCTCTCCCTTGATATAAACTAAAGAACAAAGATTCCACAATGACTATTTTTTTAAATGTGTCTTTACAGTATACAGTACATAAGTTTATTCAAAGCATCTTAAATTCAGTTTAAACCATAAAGTTTTCAACGTGTGTGTGTGTGTGTGTGTGTGCGTGTGTGTGTGTGTGCGCGTGTGTGTGTGTGTGTGTGTGTGTGTGAAAAGGGGTCCTATGTGGTTGCAGTGTGAAGAATGCCTGAAATGGAGGAGTTTGCCAGGGCAACATTACAAGGATCCTCCAGATAACTGGAACTGCAGCCAGAATCCCAATCCTCGCTTTAGGTGTGTATTGTATGCATGTGTGTGTGTATCTATTAATTCTCTTGCAAAATAAATGCTTCTTCTAGTCTTGTTTGGTTAATTTAGGTTGTATATCGGAATTGATTGTGTGACAGATTATACATGATTATAGATTATACGTCAATCACGTATAATCTGCATAATCTGTTTTTTGCACCTATGCTCTAGATTGTTCTGTTTGATTACAAACTATCTGTAGATTTCCAGAGCTTAATGTTTTAAATCTATCTATAGCTTTATGTTTTAAGTCTCTAAGTAAAATAGTATAACATATCATATAGTATAAAATACATACTTGTTTTGTGAAAGTTTTCATTTTGACTGGAAGGCCTTGAACCACGATGTTTGTTTTACAGGAGCTGTTCTGTTTCAGAGGAGGAGGATTGTGAAGAAATACATTCACCCAGCTACCATAAAACACACACAAAACAGTAATGTCTCATACATTGGAACTGAACTGGACTAGGCTGAAAGTGTCTTATGAATAGTATTTTAGATTACATTGCATTTCGATCTTAGTCTTTTACTGAATATTCCATCTTCTTATCAATAATTTATGTATAAAACTATTTATTTCAAAACAAAACAGAAACCAACAAACATGTATAAGTTATTGTTCTAATGACTGGCTTCTTTATGCAGAAATAAGTCCAAATGCAGAAAACGAGAGACATCATTGGAGGTGGGTTCTTTTCTACTTAAAAGTCACAACAGAATTAGTGTAAACTCTAGTTTGATGTACAATGTGATGCAAATGAACATATGTAATATAATTTCAACCTCTAGATGGCAGTACCCCATACATTCTCTCAAGGGAATAATAGCGAACCATTACATATAATATGACTTAGGGAAATTAATTTTGCAGTGCAATACTGGCACTCCCCAGTAGATGCTGCCATTGGGAATTACCTATAACAAAACACTTTAGTTAGTGCCGTCCACCTTGAACCCTCTGTTTTGTGAATGTTCCAGGTGTGCAGCTTGCAGGACCAACGTGAGAAGCACCAGGCTCTGTCACGTTGTGTGTCTGAGCCCAGCCCATGCACCATCCAGCACCACGATGACACAGCCGGACGCACGCACCCTCAACACGCCGCCGACGCCACGCGAAGCCACGGCGAGACGCACACGCATGTCCTCCCAGACGACGAGACGCACACCAGCGATGGGACACACACGCAAGTCCTGCTCGATGAGGAAGAAGTCCCGCACGCTGAGGAAGAAGTCCCGCGCGCTGAGGAAGATGTCCCGCGCGATGAGGAAGATGTCCCGCACGCTGAGGAAGATGTCCCGCACAATGAGGAAGATGTCCCGCGTGCTGAGGAAGATGTCCCGCGCGCTGAGGAAGATGTCCCGCGCAAAGTCTCACGTACAGATGAAAATGTTGCGCGCACGGAGAACACAGAACAGAATGGCAGCGGGGCAGACACAGGCAAAGAGCACCTGACTCACAACCACCAGGATAAACCCACGGAGAAGGAAGACGCCATGCAAGCTCAGGAGGCTACATCTATATCTATCCAGTCGGGGCCAAGCACAGTGGAACGATTAAGGTTTGAGCACTTAATACTGTCTGCATGTACGTTGCTTGGAAGCTTGTTTTTGGATGGACTGGTTCCACTGCTTTAATAACCACTTGAAGGTGTGGAACCAGCCCACATACATATTGTTGTAGCGTTTTGACACAAGGGGCAGGGTTGAGTCTGGATGGTGGAACGTTTGCTACAAGTTCACTGAACGTGAACGGCAGTGGACTGAACAGCAGATTACAAAACAGGGAGGAGTTGGGCGGTTCATAAAGGCTGTGGGTTGAACAACGTTCGCATGGCTAACAACAACAGTTTGATCATTAATTACTGCTTTACGGCCTCAGAAAGATGATGATGTAGAACCAGCGTTGCTCTAGAACCTAGCCTATTTCGATTTCATTCGATCAATAGTATTTTTTGCTCAGCTGAGGTATTTCATGGTAACTGAAGGCATTCTGCGCCTTAGATATTATACATGCCATTTACATGGTACGTACAGTATGGAAATAGCCTGCTAGCTAAACACGCCCACTGAAGGCGTTGACGCGAGTCAAGAGACGCCAGAGTTTAAGAGCTAGTTCTTTTTAACGGGGCAGCGTCTGACGCGCATCGACGCGGGTCTATTTCTTGGGCGGCAAGCCATAGACATGCATTGAATATATGCAGGTTTCTGAGCTCCTCCGTCAATTTGACTTTACCCTTCAAAAGTTGCATTACTTGATGCTTCACTGAATGAGGCCGCCAGTGGGCGGCGGCCTTAACTCTTAACGCGGTAAATATTGTGTAATCGTCATGTTATCAAGGCGAGGTCAGTCATTCTCGAGAACGCTTTATCCTAGCTTTATCCTTCCGCAGCGCCGCTCCACACATTGAAACACATTGTGAAGTCAGCTTCTGTGTTGTTGTTGGGAGCGGTGTTCGCCACATTGTTTATGTTGCTCCTATCTACGGAGCCTGGGCCGTGTAGAAGTACTGGGTTATTTTATCAACACGCACAGAGAAGCGGTAAGCTAGCGGAACGCAAAGAGATATTTGGTGTATTAGGTTACAATTAGCTTGCGGTAGCCGACTATACCTTTAACGCACCTGTGTTTTCTTTAGCCTCAAAAGGAATATAGAATGGCCACACGGAAGCCTGAAAAAGAGATTATGCCTTTGGAAGGATCAACAGCCCAGCCCAGAGGATATGGCACATGCAATGCACCCTGGGAAAGAAGCCAACAAGGCCCAGATGATGTCAGTGGAGAAACACAGGCAGGACAACCCTAGCTTGGGCCGGAACCCAACGTCCCTCTCCACGCAGACTGTTAAGGTGTCTCCCCTGAGCAGAACAGAGGGGGGGCAGAACAGATCATATTCTCGGGAGGGGGTCGACAGGGAGTCACTTCTGCAGAGATTGTCTGGGCTAGAGAAGGAAACCCAGAAGATCCAGAAGCTTCTGGGCCTGGAGCTGAAGAGAACGACCCAAGGTACCATGACGACGGACTGCGTCAGCGCACAGAAACCATCAGTCGAGATGGAGACGCAAACAGCAGCTGTGGAAACCAGTGTGTCTACCTGTCAAACAGAGGTGAGTTTAAGTGTGTTAGTACCACTGCTGTCGGTACAGTAAATTATGTTTTGACATTTAATGAAATGGAAAATATATAAAATATGATCTAATCATTTCTGTTACAGTAACATTCACAATTGAAACATTGCAAATTGTATGCATGTGCGTGCATGCATGCGTATATGTGTGTGTGTGCGTGCATGTATGCGTGCGTGTGTGTGTGTGCGCAGAATGAGGCACTGGACCAGGACAGAGCAAAAAAGGACAAGAATGAAACTCCCAGCATACATGTTGACACCAGGTGTGTATTTAACAGCAGGAGAATAGGGGGTTAGGCATGCTCACAGTAGCTTACAGGTAGGTCAACACTGGGGTTTTGACTGAGGATACAATGTGAAGTGAGAGTGTGCGAGTTTCACACAAAACGTGTGGCTCAAATAGAAATGTCCTGATCATTGGCAGCATTCCTGCTGAAGCCCAAAGTGTCTGTCTGGCAGATAAGTTAACAGCAGCTGAAATAACATGTACCACATTGTACAGCACTCCCAATCATACAGGGCAGCTGACCGAGGGAATACGCTGGCACCGGTAATTTTCCCACACTCAGGAGAGCAAAGAAAATATAATATGTAGGCCTACTCAATATCTGTTGTCGGGAAGAATGTAGTTAGAGAAAAGTAGCAGGAAATAAATTATAATATATTATGATTATTATTATAATATATTTAGTATATTAACTATCATATATAGTATAAGAATATGTAGTATATGAACAAGTTAAGTGCATTTTAAATTACCTTCATACATCTAATACTTTTGTTGTTTGGATATACTTCTAACCGGTTATATTTGATATATACATGAAAGACTAGCCTACCCTGTATAGCCGGTGTGCTATACTGAGTCAACAGAGGGAAATCAATATATGTCAGGATAAGCTAAGGGGAAGAAAATACTTTAATAGACGTTATGACTAGATATTTGACTACCTCTCAGCATTAGTAACATGTGCCACATTGTCCCACACAAACATACTTTGTCCCACATTTGGTTTGTTGAGATCCGGTCACCCTGCATTCAGTAGATTAGGTAACGTCAGATAAACAGGGTAAACACACCTGAAGCATCGGTCAGCATAGTTTCATTGTTTTATATATTTATTTAGTACTAACCGGTCCCAATCGGTAAGATTCAGAGTTCTAAACTCTTATTTCAAATCTGAATTGATACAGGCACAAAGGAGTTCTTGAATCTATTCAATTTATATCTTAGTCTGTAACGTCTCCCTGAGGGCAACACGTCAGATTGAGAGTGTAAAATATGTGAGCGTTCATCTCATGACCTGAGTGAGAACACACTGTGTCTCCCCAGCGCGGCGGCACAGGAGGATCTGCGTGTGCTCCGTAAAAACGTGGTGGCGCTCCTGTCTGTCCTCCTGCCCCAGCTGGACCTCACTGGCATCAGCTTGGACACCCCCGACGTGGACACCATCATGCAGCAGATCATACACGTCAACTCCTTGACGTCATGACGATGATGATGTTTGAACAGA
The DNA here is from genome assembly GCA_025399855.1 of Forbesichthys papilliferus. NCBI lineage: Eukaryota > Metazoa > Chordata > Actinopteri > Percopsiformes > Amblyopsidae > Forbesichthys > Forbesichthys papilliferus. Next base: position 9,798 of record JAODOY010043825.1, on the reverse strand, counting down.
AATGTTAGCACATTAGGAATGTTGGAAAATGACGCATATCAAACAATTATAATGTATTCTATTGTTTGATTTGGGATTTTTCTTTAACTATTTGGTCCCTATTAACAAATAGGCCCAAATAGTTAGAGTGATTAAAATATATATTACTGTTTATGATAGCATTATCTCTTTTCATGAAAGTCGTCCGAGATCATGTCATATTTATTCATTTTTTATTATAAGAAAAATGCTTTAATTGTTGTTTGGATTCTTTACAAACTTTTAAAAAAATCAGAATATGAAATATTTTTACTGTTGTGCCATGAACATGCATTTTTGATTTTGCTTTTAATAAATAAATACATTAAAATCTAAAAATATCAAAATCACATCAAATCAAGCCTCAAGCCCCCCGAGTAGATGCTTAGCAGGCCTGACCTGTCCACCCTGTACGGCGTTCAGCCCGAAATGTAAGCATTGCAGTACTCATAATTGACCACAGGAGGGAAGCAAAACCCCCAATTTGTAGTTACTGCCTAGGTTACCGCTCTCCCTGGAGAGATCTGGTTCTAGAGATCAACGTACAGTAATCGCCCACAGCAGGCGTACGCGTAAAGTAGACACACGCCCCCCAAAAACAATATCTTCCGTTTATGTCTCAACCCTCTCCCGTCCCAGTGCCTTTAAATAGCCCGTCTTGCCTCTGTCGATAGACTGTGGGCTTGTGGGCTATTATACCGCCATCAAGCGCATCATGAGAGACGTGGTTTTATGCGTGCTGCCACTCCTCTGCGCACTTGGCGCAGCGCAACTGCCAGATCAAACTATAAAAGAGTTCTATATAGCGGCTGTAGAAATCGGGTGGGATTATATCCACTTGGACAACATTGATTTACCTGAGCAGAGGTGAGAATTTTCCTACTGTCACTGTAAACAATATCAGGTCTTAGGTTAATTAAAAGTTTTACTATAGCCTATCAATCGATATCGGATATGTCGTGGTTGTAATTTCTAATCCATAATATTTTAATTCCCCCGGTTTCATATTTAGGGGGAGGTCCAAAGATGTTCCTCAAAAATACATTAAGGCTGTTTATAGAGAGTATATTGACTCCAGCTATACGGTTCCCAAACCAAGACCAGCCTGGGCAGGTAGGTCAAGTCGAATCCACCCCAACAGATATTTAGTGGACCAAGTGTCATAGTAACCGTGATATACAGCCAGTATATCTCCCAGGAAAATCATAAAGAAATCATGTCAACAAAAACGGAAATGTATCATTTAAACCAAATGTAGGCTATATGATTCACACAGATATTCATTTTCACAACGATGTATTCAATAGTGGCAAAATATGATATTGACTAAATCTTATATACTTGACAAATGTCCACTTTATTATGGGTTCTCGTTTTGTGAGTGCATTTGTTTGGGGTTTGCTGTTACAGTATACAGAATGCGCTACAGAGACCAGATTTGATGATAACAGTTAGTTATTCCTCAATACACACCCACTGCGAAACACTGAATGCAGCCTTCCAAGCAATGTTTACTGACACTACCAAAGGTTAACAACGTTTTTATTGAGACAGGCTTTTGGTTAGCTTTTAAATAGTTATTATTTTTATGATTTTATTTATTGATATTTATTATTCATGTGTTCTTCAAGTATCGACATAGTTATTTTTTAAATTTTATTTATCATATGTGTTATTCCTTTGTTTGTGTATATTCTCTGAGGGTTAGTGTTTTTACTTTTATTATAACATCTACCGTGTAGTTTTTATGTAAATCACTTTGTGATCCTATATATGTGTGTGAATAATGCTATTTATGAATACATAAATAAATAAATCTACTTATTTGCAGGTATCCAGGGCCCAGTGATTCTCACCAAGGCCGGTGACACGGTGGTGATCCACTTTAAAAATCTGGCCTCCCAGTCCTATAGCATTAGTCCTGTAGGAATCACATACTGGAAACAGTTCGAAGGTAAGAAAACTGTGCCCATGAACACGCTTATTCCAGAAAAGACATAACGGCAATTGAATATGCGTTCTTTCCCTTGTGGAATGAGTGTGTCGTGTCGATGAGTCAACAGCGTTATATTGCATCGTACTCATTCATACTGTAGCTTGATGAGTGGATAAGGAAACATAACATCACTGGTAATACTGAGCCGTTATATCGCATCAGCAAGGTATTTTTCAGCGAAACATTTCAAGGCATGAATACGTGAAATGGTGGCCACTGGCCAGCAGGTTGTGCTGTACAGTAAGTTACGTAATAAACATAAACAGCCCTCTGCGACACATCAAGGACGCTCTAGTGCTAGACAGAGCCCTTGGTCTTAATACACAATACGTCTGTCATGTTACTCAACCATACATGAAAACACAGGAACCGAGGTGCACAAAAATGGCAGAAGGTGCTCTGGACTGATGAGTCAAAATAAATATAAAAAATGTTTCAAAAATTTGAATATAAATACTTGGATGTAGCAGAAGGAAACAGTTGTTTGCTGATGGGAGTGGTAAACATCTACAGGCAGGCAACAGTGAAGCATATGGAAGTTTGTTACAGGTTGGGGTTAGAGTTGGAGTTGGGGTCCTGGGATGAATTTTGCAGACGGAGTTGGGGATTTGGTCAGAATCAATTGCCTCCTCAATGCTGAAAGTAGAGGCTGACTTAGCAATAGTCGCACTTAGCACTCAACACCAAATATTGATATTATTTGACTTTTGCTTCTGTTTGCTAACTTTGCATTTAGTCAATTTATGACAATTTGATTTACAATGAATTCATGACAAATTGACAATATGTCTATTTTAAAAAGAATTCTTAATTTTCTGCATGTTCTACTATATATTTTATACTATATATTGTGCTGAAGGTTTGTATTTGTTGGTTTTAGCTTAACTACACTAATACAAAATAAAAATAAACATTTTCTTTTTACAAAATTAAATAATAATAATAATAATTATAATAATAATAATAATAATAATACACTTTATTTATATAGCTCTTTTCATACAGGGGTTGCAGCTCAAAGTCCTTTACAATTGAATAAATTAATAAACAAAGGATGGAATAAAAATAAATCAACAATAAAAAAACAGGAATAAGAGACAGGACATTACAAATGCCATAGTACATGAATAATTCCGTAATGTAAGTTTAATATAATAAAACGTATGACCCGACTGGATAGGCGCTGGATACGACGATTCTACAGCCGGTCCAGAGAAGGAGGACGATGCAGTGCCCCCTGGTGGCTTCTACAAGTACGTGTGGGCCATAAAAGACGGGCCGACCAGCAGTGACCCAGAGTGTCTGACCTACTCCTACTCATCACAGGTCGACGCGGTCCGAGACCTCAACGCAGGCCTCATCGGAGCCTTGCTCATCTGCAAGCCAAGTGAGTCAGCAAGCAAGGAGAGCCGACACACGGTATTTGGGGGTGGATTGCACACTCCCTCTCACAGACCAAGGACTTTCTTATTTTTTGTGACTTCTCCCAAGGTTTATGACATGTTTTTTCCCAAATGTGGGCTTGTGAATACTCGGCTTGTTTGACACAACCGTTGCCATTAGCAACGTTATCTACAGGCAGCAGGCACATTGTGATATTGTCTATTGTGTAATACTGGACAAATTTCAAGTGATATTGAAATGTTGTCAATAAAAATCATGCATGCAAAACCTTACCTCTATGTAAAGTAATCTTAAACTGAAGCTGTCGCGTGAGCTAATGTAATCCACACACAGGGTGAAATATACAGTAGTACTGTATTAACTATATTGCTGTATCTCAGCTAATGTCTGTGATGTTAACTAAAACGTTTGTGTACCACTGAGATACGTCTGCATGCTAGTTCTGCTTCAATAAACACAAGTACCACAGGAATATTTCACTCTCAATATAGCCTGTCTGTGTGTCTGCCTGTCTGTGTGTCTGCCTGTCTGCCTGTCTGTGTGTCTGCCTGTTCGTTGTGTCCCCTCCCCATAGGTGCCTTCACAGAAGACGGGCAGAGGAAAAATGTTGCGTTCACGCTGATGTTTGCTGTGTTCGACGAGAGCATGAGCTGGTATGGGCTGGCCAGAGAGAGGATGGGAAGGTTTAGGAAGAGCGTGGGCAGGAGTGAATACCACACCATCAATGGATACATCAACTCCACCTTACCAGGTATGATTCATGCTGGCCAGGCAAAGAGCAACACCGGCAATGATATCATTGGCTAAGGCTTTGTGTGTGTGTGTGTGTGTGTGTGTGTGTGTGTGCGTGTGTGTGTGTGTGTGTGTGTGCAGGGCTGACTATGTGCCAGGGTCATAAACGTGTATTTTGGCATCTTATTGGAATTGGCACTGCTCCAGAAATCCACTCCATTAAATTCCAAGATCATACTCTTCAGGTAACAGACGTTAATAAAATAAATACACTATAACACATTCTTCATAAAAACGTCTTAAACAAGACGTTATGCTCATGATTGTACATGTTGTTATGGATGTATGGTGCGCATTAGGTGATGAACCATCGCAAAGTAACCATGGAGATAACCCCCATGACCTTCACTACCGCAGCAGTGATGGCCACCACCCAGGGTCGCTTTAGCATCAGCTGCCAGATACATGCCCATCGAGAAGGTAGGATGAACGCACATACAAAGATTGGTGTTGTCAACAGTAGCTTTTGTATGTATAGTAATGTCTGCAGTCATTTTGTAATTGTATTAAAGTGTAACTGCACCCTAAAAAGGCTTTTCTTTTATTTTTCTTCGTTTTTTTTAACTTTATTTTCAGCCTGAACTGTGATGAGCCACATAAATGTTGGTGTTAATATTGGCACAATTCCAGTTTATATATGAATCTGGATTTTATGGTTTGAAAATTCCTAAATTGTCAGGCTTAGAGCTGGGGTGCAGTGACACTTTAAAAACGTTTGCTAGCATTTCAATTTGACTAGTTCAAACTGATTGATGAGTCTTCACAATAACAATTATTTGGATAATTCCTGTAATTTAAACCATGTACTGTACCACCCAACATCTAATCATAACTGTAATCCCCCCAGCGGGTATGAGCGCTGCGTTCACCGTACAGGACTGTCCCAAACCTGTCATGGTTCCCGGTGTGGACCTGCGTACGGTCGAGTCCGATAAAGAATACGACTACAATGAGGACTACAGCGATGAAGACGACATGGCCACCAACACAATCATTAATCATCCCAAAAAGCTAACGCCAGGTCTCCGCTCCACCAGGGATCACAGTTCTAAAACCTGGGTGCATTATATAGCGGCTGAGGAGATGACCTGGAACTATGCACCTCACCTGAATGCCACAGACAGGTACCGTACATGACCCAAAGGAATGCAGACAGACGTAATACTATTTAGATGAATCACCCACTCTTATAGAGGAGAGAGAGAGAGAGAGAGAGAGAGAGAGAGAATGCATGGAGTGGAAATGGAGGAGAGCGGCGTAGGAGAGACGGAGGGGGGAGATGTGAAGAAGGAGGTGAATGAGAGGAGAGATGAAGGGGAGAGGAGAAGGAGGAGCGGTGCCTTGGGACTTTCCCCAGCAGAAGTGGGCATGTGGTAATGTGGAGATGCCCAGCAGAAGTGGGAACGTGGTAATGTGGAGATGCCCAGCAGAAGTGGGAACGTGGTAATGTGGAGATGCCCAGCAGAAGTGGGTATTACCACAGCTCCACCCTGTATGTGTGTTATTTTGTGTGTCTTCCAGTAAGCTGCGATCAGAACATTTCCCTTCCTCTCCACACCGACTGGGATTCCAGTATAAGAAGGTTGTGTACGTAGAATACACCGACAAGACTTTCACGCAGAAGAGGAACCGTAGGACCACGTTACTGGGCCCCCTCCTTAAAGGACAAGTGAATGATCAGCTCCATGTGAGTGAACCCAATCTGAAGACACAGAGAGTTTGTTGATTGCAAAGTAACACTGTTGGTCATTCAAATAAATGCATACATAGCAAAGAACCTCGGAGAGCATTATCCCACTTTCTAATGAACTCAATGAACTTTGCTTAAGATCATATTCAAGAACCTTGCTAGTAGGCCATTCAACATCTACCCGGACGGCCTTACCAAGATCTTTCCAATGCAGATATCTACCAGTGGTAAGCTTGGCCATTACTAAATACTAGATTACACAATTGATTATTCTTTACACACTGCCAGCTAGTATTACAGTATTTCCCAGTTGCTTCAATGCATTTCTCAAGATTCAGGTCTCTTTTTCATAACTCTTAACACCCAGAGCTTGGCACAGTTCGTCTTCATACCTAAAATGCACGTACGCCACCAAAACACAGTGTATTTCTCAAAATCAATCAAAATCAATCAAATCAAATCAAATCAATCAAAAAAAAGTCTCTAGCTGTAAAATAAGTAATAGTGTATTTTTTAAATATTTTTTTACATTTTGAGTGACATGCTAAATGAAAATTGGTCCACATGAACTGCTACAGTATTGTGGGGCGATGTGTGAAAAGGAAAATCAATATGTGTAACGTAACCACTTGTTAAAAAACGGTAATGCAAATCTCAGGGACTTCATGTGTGATCAAGCATCAACACAGAATATGTACAGCTCGTTTGGTTCCACTGTGGATGACCAGGGGCCGTGAAGGATCTCCGCTCCATGGCAGTGCTTCCCAATGGCACATTTGGCTACGTGTGGAGGCTGACTGCAGATGACGAGCCACTTCAGGAGGACCCCAAGTGTCTGACCCAGCTGTTCCAGAGCACCGTCAACCCAGAGAGGGACCTGGCCTCAGGCCTGGTCGGCACTCTGCTCATATGCAAGCATGAGGCCATTGACACCAGAGGACGCTTGGTAAGACCTCATTACCCTTACACATTCAAATATAATGTTTATGCATTTGTTTGGTGTGGCTTAATCCGAACCATCACACATGGCTACGTATGTATACTAAACTATTTAAAAATAGAAAACATTGAAAGGAAAGGTGTTTCTGCTTAGAGTCATTTAAAATATAATCTTCATCCAGAATCCCTAACTCCACCTTTAAGAGACGTTCAATGTTGCTGTAAGGCACTGGTTAGTTAAAAGTGGTAAGGGATTAAAATTCAGTTAACGTAGTGTCAACCTTAATGTGTATCTCCTCCCGGGCAGCTGTCTCTTTGTCCTTGTTGAAAAATAATCAGGTGTTGCTACACATTCCGGGCTGTGTAGATAAGAACACAAACGAAGGGGTGCGGAGCGCACCACTCTAGTCCGATCACACCGAGACGCATCGCTGAAAGCGTTGTCGCTTTGATTAACCGCACAGAGAACGGCTGCCTAGGCCAACTGTCACATTGACGAACAGCGTGACTCCGCCTTGCGCGGAAAAGTTGAGACTATTTTAACTTACATGCGCGTCTAAAAAACGTGAAGCGTGGCTCCATTAAAACAGGTGCATGCCAGGTGCGTTGTACCATAGGGAAACCATGGTTTTGCTAGCGACTGGTTTCTACCGACACGTGTGATCTGGGCATATTCCAGCCTTGGCAAGGCTGTTCATTTTGAGTTAAGATGTATTTGTTTTGATTGTTGAGTTCAAATATCAACAATCTTTCTCCAGCATTTCTTACTTGAACTAAATATTAAAGGTAACGGTAAACGTGCTTTTATGGGCACATACAGGTACTTGTAGAGAATATTGTCACATACACATACAGGTACATGTAGCGAATTATTTGTTATTTGTTGTAGAGTATGATCTTGGATCTTGCTATTGTTTATTAACAGGTGGGGCCAGATCAGGAAAATGCACTGATGTTTGCTGTGTTTGATGAGAACAGAAGTTGGTATATTGGGGAAAACATTGAAAAATATTTCACGGATCCCTCCCAAATCAACCCCAACGATCCTGAGTTTTACAACTCTAATGTTATTTACAGTGAGTACATTTTTACTACAAAAGCAAATGGAAGTTGCACTACACACCTAATGAGCATTTTTCACAGTGACATGAAAGTGCAAACCGTTTTCCTGTTCCACAATAAAAGGGTTTTAGGACTTCATTGCTGGTGTTAATATTGTCAACATTCCTGTTTTTATAAACATTTTGAATTCATGAGTGGCTCTAAATATCATATTACACTTTAACAATGTCAAAAATTGTATTTGATTGTTTGCATTACGTATGAATTTGTACAACATCTGTGTTCCATTCCCAGGTGTGAACGGCATCATATTCAACGCTCGTCAGTTTGTGATGTGCCAGAGCGAAGTCGCTTTCTGGCATGTGACCAACGTGGGCACACAGAGCGACTTCCTTTCCGTCTACTTCTCGGGAAACTCTTTCCAGTACCACAATGTGTATCGGTCAGTGCTCACCCTCTTCCCGATGACTGGCGAGACCGTTCCCATGGAGGTCGAGCTGACAGGTAAGCTCAATAAAAAGATACCGTACCGTATATCACGGTCAACTTGGTTAGATAAGGTCTTGTGTTAGGAAAGAATTAATCATATTATGCCCTCAAAATGCACATTCAGTTCATGGAGTAGAAACAATATCTACATCTATGTGAAAATATGTTGTGAGTTGTAATGATAAACAACTGCCCTGCTTTTTATCATACTAACAGTATTTACTATTTTGTAACTTGATATGCAGTTACAGTACATTATACTGCAGATGCACTATCCAAAAAGTGCTACAATTGACTTTTGTTAAAGGAATACTTTCCCAAAAAAGGCCCAGTTAGTGTGTCAGTCCGGCTTCCTTCACACGCTGAGTTAAAGTCTTAAAAGTCGTGATCATGTTGATGCTGTAAATCGGTTTGTTCCATCAGGCGAGTGGGAAATCAGTGCCTTTGACGGCAGTCTAAAGAGCAGAGGAATGACTATCCGCTACAGCGTCAAGCCCTGCGACAACCACCCGCTGTTTGACAAAGAAGAGGACGATGACCTATCTGACTATATTGACCAGATACCCATGAGCCCGAGAGGCGTGGCGCCACGTACGCACACCGTGGTTGATCGGTTGTGCAAAGACCCCATCCCCGACCGCAACGCCACGCGACCCTTAAATGCCACGGACAACAACGCCACTCGTGAAGTTCCCGCGGGGAGCGAGCCAGCAATCTGCGAAAACGTGGCTGTGACATCATCGCGTGGGGACAATGCCACCACGGTCACCGACGGAGACATTCCAATGCATGTCTTGGAGGTACTGGAGAGGGATGATAATTTGACAGCCACGCTAGTCAAGGAGCAAAATGGGAAGGAACAGATGGCTGAATCAGAACCTAGAACAATGGACGTTGGAGGAATTGGGGTTAGCAGTGTAAATGCGACCAGGGCTAAACGGACAAAACGTAGTGTTGAGGGAAAAACAGAAGAAGACAGTGAAATGGCTAGTGGATCAAACGGGTCACAAGCCGAGCTTGAGGAGGACAATGAGATCCGTGTGGCTCTGAAGAAGCATGTGACCGTGAACCCAAGCAGTACACAAGGACTGGGCCCCAATGTAGAACTGCAGAACCATATTCAGTCTGAACCTAAACCAGAGATGACGTACCCTAGTGAACTGGATTACGCTGACTATGTGGATGACAATGACACTTCAACTCTTTCCCTGGAGTATGGAGACACCCAAGAGGTATCATATGCCGATACATACTAATGTATATGTTAGCATCAGTAGTGTGTTTACTAAAGTTATTTAGTTTAGCTACTCTATATGCACAACGTATTTGTAGCGTTGGGGGGGGGGGGGGGGGGGGGGGGGGGGGGGGGGGGGGGGGGGGGGGGGGGGGGGGGGGGGGGGGGGGGGGG
>JAODOY010043824.1:0-43274 GCA_025399855.1 Forbesichthys papilliferus | reverse complement strand
CACCAGATGGTGGTCGGTAGCCAGCTCTGCCCCTCTCTTCACCTGAGTGTCCAAAACATGCGGCCTCAGATCAGATGCTACAGTATGATAACAAAATCTGTCATCGACATTCGGTCTATGGTGCTCTGGTACCACGTACTAGTTATTCACGGGTCCTCCCGAGACCCAAAATTCCAAGACCTGACCCGAGACCCGCTGAATTGAACAAAAGTGGATTAGGTGAAGATATCTCTTAAAACACCTTTAATCGATGATTTTTTACCACAAGTTATATGCTATTCAAGCAAACAAATGCACAGTTACTGTTATGTATAAATGTATTTGATCCTATGCGGTACGTATTTCCTGGAGTTGAATTGATAAATGCCTAGACACAAATGTGTTTTCTCTTTCTGTTTAGGCTATATTGCATATTGCATTATGTGATGGCTATTTCATTCTGAATGTGTTTTTTCATGACAAAGCATGCAACTTAAGTAAAAAGGCTTAATATTTTTGTGTGTTTCACAGTTGTCTCCTATGTCATGGATGCCAAATCATCATTTTCTTTTAATAGAAGTTCTTTGTAGAAATAGCGGATTTGTGTTGCCGCCCGTTGTATGTGGGCGTGTCACTTTCCCTAAACATGCGCCCCCCTCCCACCGCCAATAAAAGTGCCGTCTGCATTATACCGACTGCTCTGATTTGTCCATCTCTCCTGTCTACAAAGTGAGTGACAGGCTGTGGGAAATACTTTTTGCATCCCTCATTTGACTTTTTAGTGGTTCTACGTGACGAGAGAAAAAGGGGGCGACACTTCTGATCAGAGGCTCAGCGGTGCAGGATAGCTCAGAGGAGCAGGAGTGTGCGTGAAAGAGGGTGTCCCATCCGTCTACCAGCTGGAGGAACCCACACTAACAAAACTTATGGCTGCCTAAGAAATAACGATACTCCCCCCCTCTCTTTCGCTGGGACGTTTGGCTTCTAGTTCTGTATTGACCATAAACTGTTAAAACTGCAATTAGTTGTTCTCAGTCGAAAAGTTAACTCCACTTGACGTGGACGTCTCTGGCGGTCATGGATACCCCCATAAGATGGAAAGTAAAACGGAGGATAAGAGACGCCCAACTCCTTATAGCGGTGGTTTTAATTTTTGTCACGTCGCAAGCAAGTTCAGGTAAGCTGCTGGTCTGTTATCGCACTCTGGACGTACAGTTAGCCCAGCCTACTGCCGATGCGACTGGTTGGAGCCCCAGGGAAACTTTTTGTCGGCTCATTTTTGTGTTCCCCTCATCCTCAAAGTGGTCCGGGTGCCCGCGCTGCCTAAACATCCCCAGCCATCCCTACAGTAGCATAAGACCCGACACATTTTTAGAAAAGAGTGGCTCTACCACATTGTTTTCTTTGGTGATGTTGTACAGTATAGCCTGCAGTCTGAAATTGAAGGCTACATTCAGCAGAGAACTCGATTGAAAACTTGTCTAGTCAGACGTATGTTAAATTGGTTCCCCATCATCGTGTAGCCCTGTGCTACAACCTCCTAGTTCTGAAGTGATGACTGCTTTGTTCAGAAAATACAAACAGGATAGTGACAAGAGCATGTCACCCACCTTTTTGAACACTTTTTACACTTTTTATTTTACATATATAGACCAGTTCAGAGCTGGTCTATAACAATTCATTTTCACCCCAGTTTATTCTAAAAAAATCTTGTAAATAATGTTGAGCTGAAATATAGCTCCAATAGCCTAATCAGTTTAAAAAATGATGGGACAGACATATGGGTGCCTTAGGAGGGCGTGGTCTGGATTATAGGGTGGAGACGCACACGAATCAATGAGTTTGCACTCAAGATGTTAAGCACTTCTATAAAGTATAGCTTTTTAATGTTGTTTTTTTCTTAATTCAATTTCTCAAGAAATCTGAAATATGCAGTTGCAAATGAAGTTTCGTGTGGAGACAAATAAAGGGAGAGATAAATGCATTAAAGCAAATGTTTCCACAGCAGATGTGGATGTTTTGTGTGAGTTTGTAGACAGTGAGTGACTGCATGGGTGGTGAGTTTTGTGTCTGTCCTGTATGTATTATTAGCATCTTGAGACGGCATGGCATGGTAGGTGGTCGGCTGTTTGCTGTGATGCTCTGTCACAGGCCTCCTAGGTAAACAGATGGCCTGCTCTGACCACATACTTGGTATGGTCAGTTGGGAAGTCGTTGGTTGACTGGCTTGTAGATTGGAATGCATATGAGTATGAAGGGTCTTGGTGTTACACCACGCCAGATGCCATATTCAAATATGGTTGAATATATTATATCTTGAAGATCCATCTCGTGTCCATGTATTACATGTGTTACCGTTTAGCAATACTCATATTAATGTCGTTGTAGCTTATTAAAACAAAACGATCTTATGTCACCATATAAGGGTTGGATCTGTGTGCAGGTCTTTATTGTTGCCAGTTGGACATTCATTTTACTGAGGTTGTAGCAAGCATTGTATTGAATCCATTGATTGGATGCTGCTTGCTGGATTTAATCACATAAACAATAACTGCCTTGTATTTAACATTTGACACATGTGAGTGTTTGCAACATGTTTAGTACATAGTTCAACTTTTCATTGTGAATTGATTATCATTCTTTCAAATGTAGTGCCAGAACTTTTTAAGTTAAGTCAAACCAATCAGTCAGCGTAAAGTGTCAAGGCCTGTTTAATATACTAAATGTCATGCTATTCAATAAGGCTGAAGTTGTTTCCAATTTTCTATTGTCTTATAGTACGGTTTGATAGTAGGGACAGTATTTGCAAGTTAAAGATAAAGTGTTATACAGTATATGATAAGCAAAAGATGATCTATAAATATGTTTATTGATTCTAATTTACCCGATTAAAAAGTAAAATGCATAATAACACAAGGCCATTCTGCCATTCTATCTATAGTTGCCTAGGATGGGGGAGGGGTGTCAGAGTTCAAAGGTCATGACATTCAGAGTACCACATCTCTCAGGGACCGGTGTTATCGTTCATTGCCTTCAGAAAAGAATTCTTACTGTAGGATCAAAGCGTTTGGACCATACTGTAGCTTCTTGCTTTACGAAACAACTCTCTCACTGTTTGAGAATATGGATGGCTACCATGGGAATATGTTATTATGTGCTTACAAAATATTTTCCAGCACTTCTTAAATGATGAATAGCTCTACATTAGCTTGTTTTTCTTCATAATAGTTTTGGCTTTGTTATTTAAAAGTATTGCCAACATAGGTGATACACATCATTTGTATTATTTCTGATTCCAGAAAGCCATTTGCTACTAAATAAAAGCTATCCAATTCTCAGACCTATTAGTGTAAGACCTTGGTGTTCTCTTTCTAGACACACTGTTGTCACACTGCCTGCAGGGTCTAGACCATGTTTTTCTGCAAAGGTTTCCTTTGTATGGAGTTTTTAAGGTTTTGAGGTTAAAGAACAGATCATTGTTTCAAGTTTCTGCCACAATCAATTGAGCCTTTTCACAAAGCTTTAAAATATATTGGCCTTTTTATCGTTTTATCGTAAGATTATTATCATTAAGGAATGGTTTTAAGTTGGTCTGAGTCTATAAGAAACATTCTTTCAGGCCTAGAAACAACTTGTCAAACAACTATTTATAAAAAATATACATTCTTTAAATATCTTTGGCAAAGGAAAACAGGTGTGGATTTGAGCCAAACTTGGATGACAAACCAATAGTTTTAAGATGTTCTAAATATAGAAATTGAAGGAACATTTTGAACAGGATTCCAGCTTGCTGTTTGTTTTAAGTGTTAATAATATAAACCCATACATTCTTAAAAAGGATAGTAAGAGCTTGATCTTTCAAAGGTTCCCATTACCATCTGGTTCTGATAAGTTCCATTGTGCATGCTTAGGCCTGGACAAAAGGCAGAAAAAAATGTTTTCCAGATGTTTTAGTCCCACTTGTGGTGGTACAAGGAACAATGACCAAACAATATATGTATGTATACTGTATATTTGAGCATTTCAACAAAATACACAAATCCACTAGTTTATATAAGATAAAAGAAAATATATTCTTGTATTAGAGGGATGCTTTTACTTTAAGATGCATTTAATGGATGAACACAGCCCACAGCCGTTTTTAATCTGTAAACTACTTCCTTTTCTCAACAGCTCACCTTCAAAAACATTTGTATTGATTGATGATATCCTTGGATTTTTGCTAGAAGCTAAAATGTGTTTTATGAAGTCAATGTAAGAAGTTACCATAGGCTAATAATACTGTGCACCGAGTAGGTCATTAAACCCTGATATTAGTACTGTATGTGTCATGTCTGCATTTAATTTCTTTTGAGAGGCAATACTTACACAGAGCTTACACATGGAGCTCTGATGGTTATGCCCTAGACGAGATTTATGTTTGGCTATCGCCATGGTGCCGACCCCTCTGAGGAATCTGATCTAACCGGACCGTGGAAGGGGACTGAGACCCTGCAATTGCATGTACCACATGAGTCGAGTCTGTAAATGCAGCCATTGTGTTCGAGTCTGTGAATCAGCCACAATGCCCAATAATTTGAGGGTGCAATAATGTGCAGTATTTCACCCTGTGTCATAGAGCGGCAATAGCTACATATTTTATATGTGAATTACTGCTTATTACATTTGTGCACTCATGTTTTACACTCGTGTTTCTTGATCAGTAAGCCTTCACATTATCATTCATCTTTTCAGCCTGTGTGTAATATGAATCTCATTCCTGAGTCCCGACTACTGTAATGTAAACGTTCATTTGTATATAGGAAGCACTCAAGAAAGAACAAGAAAGGAAATATGTACTCTTAAAGTATGCCTCTATGTAAATGCTTTGAGACAACATGACATGCGTTGCCATATTAGGGACAGTAACACCTACTCATTATTACACAGTGTTCCTTGTCTCGGTACTACTACTAGACTACACAAGGGGATTGTAGCTTCCAGCACCAAATGCACCGATGACAAAGCTATGCATCAGGTGGACTTCCATTGGTCAGTGACCAGTGTGATGGCGGCTCAGTCACTGATATATTAAGGCAAAGCAGTGGTTTGTTAGACACTGTTGTTTTTGGATTGGTCTTTCAGTCTTTAAACTAGAAAGGCCACAGCAATTGCCAGTCATTGAACATTTTTTGGTTTTAATGGTTTTCCCTTCCGTGACTTACTGAATATTTGTATAGTATAATATGGCTTTATATTTGATAATATAAATGTCATGAAAAAACACAAATAAACGGAATTCATTCCATTTGTGTTAACAATATACATGTGTGTAATAATGTTGTGTGCATAGGGCCAAAAGGTATTGTTAGCAAATCTGGTCCAGTCTCAGAGACGTGAGCTTAGTAGCAGTACTATTCTCTGTTATGGGGTATTGTAACCATTGAGCATGGAAAGCAATGTGTGAGTCATCCTTTCCAACCCCAAGTCCCCCTTCCCCAGCCTCAGCCTAGCCGCAGCCTGCATGGGCAGAGAAATAACCAAGTGTAAGCATTTTCCTCCCTAGTAAGGAAAATACAGTGATCCACTCGGCAGAACCTTTTTAGACACCCCACTCTAATATTCAGTTTATGGAATTATAAAACGTGCAAGGGTGGGAATGGATGCTGTAAAAGAGAGACGTTAGTTGTACATTCATTACTATAGCTAGTTTTGTGTCAGTTACTAAGAATCTGAATTCAATAAATGAACAACTGCATTTCATTTATGGTGATGTTTCCAATGCTTTTTGAAGCAGCGTTAGCATATGGTGTCATTTATTAGGCCTACTTGTTTGTAATCGTGTTGTACATGCTTTGCACATGCATACAGGACAATGCTTTGGCATGGTCTACGGTTCATTTCAGCATGGTTCCGGGAGAAAGAGGTGACATTTTTGTGGGTTCAGAATAAACCTCAGGTTGAACAGTCGAAGGTGCCACTACGAGACATGTTTGTTGGGCTGTCCCTAGACATGATGAATGGTTGCCACTAAACGTTAGTGAGATGGCTATATGATTATGTTGCCCTGGCCGGCAGCTGCACTGACATTTGTAATTACCATCACATGAGCAGAGGATGTTGGATGATAGTCTCAGTGTTCCTGTTGTCCTCCATCACTCCACCCAATGCATCATTTCACTCTTCCAGCCTCTGTCTTTTTCTCATTATGCCTCATTTGTTTCTGTCCCTCTGTCTTTAGTTAGTGCCATCATGCCATTGACATGACATTGTATGCATCAGCCTTTGCCTTTAGTTTTACCTTTAGTTTTACCTTAGGTCTACCTTTGGGTTTACCTTTAGTTTAGTTTGCTCACTGTAGCTATTTATAACCAAGGCTCACAGGCAACATTTTATGCAATTTCTATGTGAATAAGTGTTTAATTTCTAGTGTTATGAGTGCCAATGAGAACCCAGTGGGTCACTAGGTTCACTAAGCAAGACAGCAAGTTGTTCATACTACTTTATTCCTTTTACTAAGTGTGTTTAATGTTATTTACAGTACTGTATGTTCACTTAATGTTTGGAACATGTAGAGACTGTTTGTAAATGCCTGAATATCATGAACATTCAATTATTATTACTTTATGATTTACATCATAACATACCGTATCGCAAACTCATGTGCAATAGCTTAGGTTTCTTGGTGGCTTATAGACGATTGGTATTTCTGTGAATGTCAGAGTGTACTCTCACTATAGGAGTCAACCTCCTGAACTTTGCTGAGCGTGGGATATGGGGGTAAAACTCAAGCAGCAACAGTTCAAGTCTGCAGAATCCTTAAGCTGTAGTTCTGGTAATGGCCACAAGGTGGTTAACTTCTACATACATTTCTTTCCAGAAGAACCTATGGTTTTAATTTGACTACTGTGAAATTTGCATTTATTTGATTTTGCATTATGGTTTATAGAAGGGTATGTTTAAATCAATCAATAAATCATCAATGATCCAGCCACAAAAGTGAGTTAAATTTCAACTCCACACAAACTTGAAAGAGGTTCTCTTGAAGCCAAAAAGAGTTTGAAGCGACCATCTTTTATGTCTATCTTTATTTTATTTATATACAGGCTTTGGTAATAACATACTGTAGCAGGAACTGTTGCTAAAATATTACTTTAGAGATGTTAACAGAGACTCCTCTAAGAACAGGGCTGGATGCTCAGAGAACAATGATTGCATATTTGTGCTTGGAGAGTGTTATTTCTCTGTAAACTCAACGATTATAAGAGCACGTTGGAAGTGGAAGCTTGAGTCAGTTTTTCCATCTTAGTCTATGGCAGACAGCGGGTGGAGATTTATCTTCAGAGACAGTGAAATAAGCCATCTGGTGTTCCCCCTGTTAAAGCAATAAGGAGCTAAGACGTTGCTCTGGAGTATTTACACCAATGGCAGTTAGAAAACTTGTTCTTTTTAGTCTTGTATGTATGCATGCACACATTCATACTCAACAATGTGTATGATCATAGACATTGGTGTGTGTCTATATGTCTGCTTAACATTGTCATTTATTATCTCTGTTGGCCTTTGCTGTTATCCTGATAAGTGGCTAGACTTATTCCCCAGGAATCTCTTGCTGGCTGAGATTGCTCCTCTATGCAAACTGTTCACAACCAGGGAAACGAGGGCACCAGACATGTAAACAGCAATCTAGTGTTGCCCTTTCATGTGCATCGTCCAGTCAAAGGCTGTTTTAGATCAGTGGATCACAAATCAAGGAGGGTTTAAAGGTACCCTTCCATCACTTGGGCTGGGATTGTAGTAGATCAAACCAGTGTGAGATATTCAGTACATTATTGTTATGGTGTGAATCATTGAGACTGCATGCACCTCCCACACCTGAGTAATGATTGGCTGGTACTGATCTCTTCTACTTGGCCATCTTGAGAGCTTCTAGAGTGTATCTTTCAAAAGGAGCCTGTGTGTGTTTGTGTGTAGGGAGAACAGTCAGGTTACTTAGCATGTATTCCAGTAAAGCCATACAGTAGGTGCACTGACTCAGACTCTGCCATTCTGGGGAAGGCATTAGGGATAATGAGCACATGCTTTGGAGGTGTGTTTGATTGCTTACTGAAATCCATCTGATGTGTGTGTGTGTGTGTGTGTGTGCTAGTCTGTGTTCCACATTCGGTTGTCCACACAATGTGTGTCTGTGTGTGTGTGTGTGTGTGTGTGATGTGGCTAATGTAGCACGCATAATGACCCCAGTGTCATTGCCAGAGCAGAAGTGGTGTCTCTTGTTTGTGTCAGGGTCACAGAAGCTGTGACTCTGTTACAACATCAATAATCTCAGATGCTGGTTCTGGATGATGAAGGATGGGCGGCGGCAGGACACAGCCTGTCTGACTCCTCCATTTTAAGTTATTGAGATCCAGGTGAAGCTTTGTTGTCGCCATAGTAACAGACTAGTGCTGGCTGACCGCCATGCCTCCCTTGTCTAAGATGCGTGCAGTGGAGGGTGCAGGGGGTCTCATCGGATCATCCTGTGTTGCAGAGAGGATGAAGCAGAGGAGGAGGGAGAATGTTAACCCCACCCCCTCCCTATGAAAATATACGAATGCGTTGGTCCAGCACCCCTCCTGTCAATTGAAATGGTCCAGACTAGAATCCAGTAGTTGCATGACATGCGCTGATGTTTCCGTGGTCTGTGTCTGCGTCTAATGTGCATGCATAAAAATAAGCTCTGGCATCAGGCTGGGACTTTGAACCTCGTGCTAACGCTACCATTCCGGAAAAGAGAGAGGAAAGAAGGTAGGACAAAGCAAGTGGGCCAAGCTGGGCGTCCCATTTTCCAAACCACATCATGGCCACTTTGACTTTTTCACAGTACAGTAACCCAACACGAGTTAATTTTGCCTGGTCAGGAAGCCAGCCCTATTCTGGAAATACAAACAAAAGGTTTTTGAAGAGCCAGACTACTCAGTAGAAAAGAGAGGTCTCTTGTGGGATTTGAGCTCATGTCTGTGGAGATATTCATAAGAAAGGAGAAGTCTGGGATTGTCAAGCAAAGTAAACTCATACAGATGTCACTTCAAGACAGCAATGTGCCCTAGACTGGTGTAACCAGACCCAAAATTCACTTTGTGAATATGGTATGGTCACGCTCCATTGGGAAGTCTTAGCAGTTTCCTCCCACAGGGTGTAGACCACATGTTCATTTTGAATCTATTGGACAACCTTTAAGCAGTCAGCAATGTTACAACTGTTTTGATCATCTCATCTAGCTCTACCACCATTTAGAAACACGCTTGACCTCACCGTCCTCTCACTAACCCATCCCGATTGGTCCGCCAGCAGGTGGCTGTGAAAACGCTAATGTGAACAAGGGTTCCAGACTATAACCGTCGCTAACTCATTTTCGCTGAGAGCAATAGTCCGGCGAATTCAGGCTACTACTGCTCTTTATCGCCACCCACTTACTCCATGTTAATGGACAATTAGAAACATTTACAGATGTACATCTGGATATTTGCATATAATGTAACTTATACTTTAAGCAGGTCATCATTATATATTTATATTGATTCCCTTTGCTTTTGAATTTTCATGATCTTGTACATTGTTGTCTCTGTACTTTTTACAAATGAAACTGGCGGTCATTACAATATACTGTTGTATATTACGTTTGTAACACTGTACAGTTGACCCGAACTTCATACTGTACTGAATCAATCTGCTGTAATTGACTTGGTTCACTTCAGTTCATGTCAGGGTATATCAGTACTTTCTATATCATTTAGTTATTAGTGAGTGGTGGCACATCGGCTAATGCACAACACAACTGCAGTGTTGTACAGTTTGTATTGCGTCACGCTCCATTGCGTAAATAAGCCAACAGTGGATGAGAAGAGCTTAATGGTTTACAGTACAAGCCAGGGTCCTACAGTTGTTAAGTACTTGGGGACCGTCATTGACAGGAAACTAAACTTTGAGGCAAATGTTGACACTATCTGTAAGGAGGTACAGCAAAGGTTGTACTTTTTACGCAAAATGAGAGTTTTTAATGTAAACAGTGTTATGATGACCTTGTTTTACAAGAGTTTTATTGAGTCACTCTTGAAATTCTGTTTAGTTTCCTGGTTTGGATTTGTGACTCTGCACAACAAGAACAGACTAAGTAGTCTTGTTAAAATAGCCAACAAGATCATTGAACCAGGCACAGTTAAATGAAATATTTAATCGGCATGTGCTCAGAAAGGCCAATGCCATTCTTGACTGTCCTGGCCACCCTTTGGAGGATCAATTTTGTAGGCTTCCCTCGGGGCGGCGCTTTAGAATTCCTAAAGGCAGAACAAAGAGGATCAGAAACTCCTTCATTTCAACGGCCATTACACTATTAAACTCCACGAAAAACTAGCTAATGGCGTGTCCAACGGAAAACTCTCCATATCTTGACTCTCTTATTACCAATTCTGTATATTGTATGTCATATTGTGTATTTGTTATTTATGTGTGAATTGTGTGGCTATCCTGTACGGTCTCTCCTGAAATAATTTCCCCTCAAGGATAATAAAGATTTATTGAATTATTGATTTGAATTATATTTGACATTTATTTGGGCTCAAATAATTTGGAGGACCTCCTGCAGTACCTCTGAGGTCTCCCTAGTGGTCCCGGACCCCCTGTTGAAGACCACTGATATACAGTATATCCATTAACAAATGATTTAGATGTACCTAACTATATATCATGTCTATATACAGTATCACATGTCATTACACTGAGTTGTTTCACGTCATTGATGGTGATGGAGTGTCCCGCTCACACACAAATAGCACCTGTGTGTGCAGTGAACCCACCTCTTAGAAGTGAGAGGTTGCGGTCAGGCTGTCTTTGCTTAAGGAAAGCACTGGATGTATATTTAGCAAGGCGGCATCTTGTGCCAGAGGTGTTGGTCTCTGCCATGCTACAGTAAGTAGGTAAACACCTCACCTTAACAAGGTTGGATTGAGAGCCATGTATGTGGCCTAGGATGTGGTCACGGTAGTTTCCTCTGAAAGGTTCTCACTCAAACACCTAAATATGTGAAGTGGTTACCCATTGTATCCATAGAAGGTTTGAGTTAAGTCTCATGCCTGTCACTCAACTGTTATTTACCTAAGGCATTAGACGTTGGGTAGGTAGGCCTGCAGTACAGTATCTGAATGATTAGCTATAGTCTTACTGTGCATTGTGTGAGTCTGGTCTCAAGACAGAGGTGTTTCATTTGTTTTCTTCCCCATGCCTTTAGTGTAGGCTAACCTGCTAATTGGCCCCCCTTCCCTGGTTAACCCCTGGGTGACCTCAGAAATGCCTCAACAATCACAAATTAAAATCCCTGCCATACTCGGATAAGGAAGAGCAGTGCCCATTACATAATTGATTTCAGTGGGTTTGTTAGAACGAGGAATGTTTGTGAGTCTGTCTGTTGATGGAGATAGATTATCATCCTGATTACAGCTATTCCCCCTTTTAAAATAGCTTCCGACTTTTACAGGATTATTGAAGGGATTCTCTTCACAATGTACATGCTCCTATGAGCACATGTATAGCTTATGCTATTTATAATTTAGATTCTTCTTCCTGATTGATTAAACAAAATCACCTTCTAGTTTAGTTTCATGTAAGTGTTATATTTCTTAACTTTTGCTAGTTCTACACAATTGTCCTTAAAACCTAAAAAGGCCTGTCACTCTTTGTTTGTGGTTTAATTGGATACTGTATTATATTTACTGTATAGCCTATTGCTACTGCTTGATGTGTGATGGTGAAACCAGTTGTACCGATTGTATTGATACTGTATTTTATATGCCTTATTATGAGAACATATGGGATTAACAGTTCAGCAACGGCTACTGCATATTTTATATTTTATAGTCTGAAGAAAGTTGCTTTATGGACTGACAGAAGTTGAAATGCTAATTTGCGTGTTTGAAAAATGACAGCAGAACGCCTTTTAAATAGTAGTTATGTGTGGTAGGAAGAAGCTAGAAACATATGAGTCAGGTTATGCGGCAAGGGGGAAAATGGTTGATAAAATAACAGCCTGAGAAGTCTAGCTCACCAACCAACAATTACAACTTATCTGAAGGTAGGATTTTGGCAAAGACTGTAGTCACCACAAAGCCAAATTGTTGCCTGTCTTATTCAACCTGCTCTTACTATCAGAACTTAGAGGTTTGGTTTGGTCTAATTCATATAGAATTAGACAGTGGTCCCAACCATTCTATCATGGGTAACACAAAGATAGTTTAGAGTAACATGTTGATTCAGGATTTTTTTCATTTAAGTCTAAACATTATTTGTTTTCTATAACTAGTTCATATACTGTACATTATGTATGTGTGTCTGTGTGTGTATGCAGTATATATATATATATATATATATATGAAAATGTACATACAAATTCATGACATGGTGACTGTCAAGCTATATGTTGGCAATGACAACCACTGTGGTGGTATGGTATACGGTTGTAGCGTTTGATGTATGAAGCCATTTGCCAAATGGAGCCAAACTTTTAAAATAAAGATGTTACACTGAGAGAAAGTAGGTCCAGGCAGTTTAAAATCTGTGTGATATCCATGTATATATTAATATCATAGTATTAATATGATAAATCAATTTTGACAAGCCATTATAGACTAGGCTAACTCTATTGGATAAAACAATGTATTATATCATTTTCATTATACTGTTTTTGTGATATGTTAATTGAGTGTCCACCACACACTATAACGTTTTATGAGAGTTTTTATAAGAGTAAGTGTTAAGAGTTTTTTGCAACATTTAACTCAATCATCAGTATATGTAGCCAGTGTATGATCCTTTACCATGTAAACTTTACAGCAGTGAAGTTATAAAATGTCTACCTTCCGGCAGCTGGTCAATAGGAACACTGTTATGCACCTTACATTCCTCATATGACAGGTTGACACATTACTAAACCATTTTAATCTCTTGCAGCAGAGCTCATTAAATAAGCCTCTATAATCGTGTTGAAAGATGGACATTTTCTTTAGGTCTATTCATTGTAAGCTGATGACAGAAAATGGTGTCTTTTTGTTTGCTTAAGAACCTACATCTATCCCTGTGTGGTATGTTGCCATGGATACCTATGGTGTGGCATTACCTGTAACTTAAGATACGTTTTTGTAATGCTTAAAGGATGACAAAGACCCAGTACTTCTAGCTGAAGTCTGTATAGAGACAGATCAGCATTTTGCGGTGACATTTAGAAATATTAAAGGTAGTCAATCATTTGTGTCTGCGTGGGGACAGGACAAGGGGAAAAGAGATTTCAAACCCTAACCCTAGTATTTCTTGGTCAAGAACTGACCACATTGTTTATACTGTATGATTTTATCTGTCTGTAAGATCACATACCAGGTGCAGCATATTGCAGTTGAAATTAATTAAGTAATAAAGGGTGCTTGTTTATGCTTTATTTGCATAGCTGCCAGATAAAGTCATGCTTTTTTAGACATTCTCTGTATCTGCTGGCCGTGCAGATGAATCAGGGATGAAATATTGGCACTGCTATTTAGCTACTAGCAACAAATGACTGATTAAGTAATATTTTCCTGAGCTGGGCTGCTTGTCTTGATTGTTATACTCTTAATATGATGCCTGTTATACTCTTAATATGATGCCATAGAGTC
Organism: Forbesichthys papilliferus; assembly: GCA_025399855.1. Taxonomy (NCBI): domain Eukaryota; kingdom Metazoa; phylum Chordata; class Actinopteri; order Percopsiformes; family Amblyopsidae; genus Forbesichthys; species Forbesichthys papilliferus. The sequence goes on along the minus strand of JAODOY010043824.1, from coordinate 29,640 downwards.
TAGACATAATTCTCACTGAACCCAGTTTATGAGGCCAATTTTCTACCACAGTATTAAAAGTTCCCATGTTAACTGCATTTTAGCAAGAGCTGGTTTATTTTTTCGTTTTTGATTTAGTAATCGATCTCCACACACGTGTGTGTAATCATATCCAGCGGGATGTTTTTGCAGGGCAGTGCTGAAAGGTGGGGGAAACCTTTGCTTTGCCCATTTCCTTTTCACTTTCAGATGGATGGGTCCATTAAAAGCTTTTTTAGCAGAGCAGTTAAGTGTGTGTGGTCTGTGTGTGTGACAGACACAGTACACAATGACCATGGGAGGCAATCTTTGTTATTTCTCAAAGTCATAAATACTGTTGTTGTTCTTTGTTTAGCCTGATTTAATGTTTAACAACCTCTAATACAAAGGTATGAAACTCCCAGCATGCATCCCCCATAACACAGTTTTACTTAAAATCAAATATTCCTGCTATAAAGTTGTCTTACCTGTCATGCATGCCAAATAATTAAAGTGGGACTATGACTTTCTGCCGCTAGATGTCATACTAGAGCACCAGCATCTCAGACCAAAATGCTTTGTGGGCCACACACACACACACACACACACACACACACACACACTAACATGCACGTGCGGCTGGCCCACACACAGAGGGAGTGTGAGTCAGTTCAGGATGTAATTACTCTACTATATCTATATAGTATATAGACAGTAGTTTTCTGCTATATTAATACTGAAAATATCATATATCTCACATTTGTGTACAAAACACAAACAATAGCTTAGCGTCAAACAGTCCAAGATGTGTGAATCCATGTGTGTATGGTTAATATTACCCCAATATGGTCAAAAGGAACAAAAGATGGGTGTTTATGTCGTACAAGGGGTGTTTACCATTACATAGCATCTGGCTGCAGGACCAGATGTTTATTCAGCGTGGTTTTGGCCTACCAGAGCGTGGTTCAGTGTCAAACCCCATGCTACACTCTCTTGACCCCTGTGCTCATTGCGGTGGCCTGGTAATGGCTGGGACAGCCAGCCTGAACGTGTGCTAATTGTACGCTTGTGGCCAGAGGGAGGTAGCAGCCGCTTTGCTATGGTAAAGACATGGAAGGGAATCATGGCTTTTACTGCAGCTATAAACCATTATCATGGTGATCTATAAATGGGCACATTTCTGTTAAGCTTGCCTAAATAGACAACAAAAGCCTTCTTTGAGTGACACGGGCATGTAGTAGCCGCTCCTGAGTCAGCAAAAGAAACAAACGGTTGTTAAATGGCCAAACATTTTTTTTTAGGACGTTTGAATTCCAGCTATGGTCCTCGTGAAATACTCACACACAATGGCCTGTCAGGATAGCGAAGGATTGCCCTGCATATACTCTGTTTGAATGACGCTATTCTCCTGCAATAAATGTGTGTCAGTGGTTCTCACGTAATACAGTAACTAACGCTAAACGCCTTTAGTCTATTTGTTGTTGCTAACACTTTTCTTCTGTTTTCTCCAATAGTGGAACCAACGGACCTCCTGAAGATTTTTGATTTTCACAATTTACCTGAAGGTGTTACGAGAACGACGGGCCTGTGTTCACACAGAAGGTCAACGCAAGGACCAGACGTGGCCTACAGAGTATCCAAAGAAGCCCAGCTCAGCGCACCTACCAAACAGCTGTACCCAGGTGAGTGAACACGCTGCTTCTCCACACATGTCAGACAGGTCACGCAGCCTGTGCTGTGATGGCTTTATGATGCACTATATAAGTGTCTTACAGTCCACGGTTGTTTGTGCCACCTATGGCTGTGACCTCTGGCACACTCTGACCTCTGACCTTTTACCCCAGGTCATGTTTTAACATGGGTGGAAGGTATGTGGCACTGTTATTACAGAAGGGGTCGCAAGTGGCAACCATAATTAATACAACAACCACTAACAACGCTAATTTAAATGATCACAACAACATGATGATGAAATCCATCTTTCTTCAACCTTGAAGTGATCTCAGGACTGCCCGAAAACCATCTTGTGAACCCAGAGAACCATGGTAACGAGTGTTTGAGTTGAGCTGGTTAAGAGGCGTGCTAGCCCTGTTTCTCATTGGTGTGGTGCGCCTCCTTTCATATTCCATGTGTCATCCACGCCTCAGTGGTTCACTGAGGAGGAGGAGCTGCAGTAGAGAGAGAGGGGGCGGTATGGGGGATCCACTTGGCCCTTGTTCCCTTGTGCTGACGTGGCTGGGGGCCGCACGGCTTCTCGCTGCTCGCTCCGCCTTTGCTTCTGCTCCGCTCTGCCTATTTACTTCTTCCTAATGGGAGTGGGTTTATTCTTGAAGCGATTCATCCTCTCCCTTTCACGCTCTCTTGTGCTGCTGGGATTGGATTGGACAAGACAAGAAACACTGGGATAAATAACATGTTGTTTTATCACAGCTGAACATTAAGTGTTTACACCTTTCTTGTATTTATTCAGTCAAGTTCAGCTTCGTTAGTTTCAGACACTGCATTATAGAAGAAGGTTTTCTGAGAGCTAAAAAGAATGAACTCTGACATTGACGTCAAGCTCCCTTGATACAGTAGTACAGTCTACTTGAGTGTGCAGTATCTGTCATTGATTTAGGGGTGTTCGTGGCCTTGGTAGACCTTTGATCACTACCAGGGCTCTGCCCTAAGCCCGTGTGTATATTCTAAAGCCTGCATGTCCACTCATGCACTCCCAACCGACAACTAGTGACTTTGATGTCTCTGTTTAGATACCTGTGGTATAATTACACACACGACTCCCGATCATCCAAAATAACTAGTTTGCAATCTAGAGCACAAGATGGAGGGCTTCATGAAAGGAAACACATAGGGCCTAGACGCAAACAGAGTAACTACTGTATCTGACTATAAGGCCTGATAGCTGTCAGTGTCTGTGTTGTGGTCTCAGGCAAGCTGATTCCACTCTTATAAGCACTTAAACATACAGCTAAAATGCTCCAAACTTGTTAAATGCATCGTGTGGCGTCTTGTTTCCCAGCTGTGACTTTGTTCCAATGCCCGGTGGTCAAAACATGATCAAATCATCAGCCAAGCCTCATGCCATATGCAGTGAAGCACTCAGACATGCTAATGCTATGCAGTCACTCTGTGCTGTGTTATAACACTGCTAATGAACAATGCTAGTTTGGAGTGGGAACATGTTTGCCCATGACCCCATAACCACACAAAGTCTGTCATGATGTCTTGGAAAAAGAACACGTTGAGACATGCACTCATTAGGCAAACATGTGGAAGGGATGATTCATTTGATGTAGAGGTCCTGAAACAGACGGTTCTTGAGGCTGCCTTTCACCTTCATCCACTGGATTAATAAATGAGGAACAGCCCAAGACAGCAGCTGGCCTGTTTTATTATTCACATAAATATCTCTGCACAGACACGGCTAATCTGTTTATCTTGATGAATCCGTAAGCAATATGTGCAGAAATAAGTTGTATCCTTATGAATGCATTTGCATTAACAGATAATGGCAAATAGTGTAAATAATGCAATCTGTACAGTAGCTACTACTTTTTTCAATGCATACCTGATCAATGAATGTTCTAAATGATGGACAAGTTGTAGATGTGATTCTTACACTGCACAGAGCTAGTGTACAGGGTGGTCCAGGTCACTGAAGGTCAAGCCTACAGTAGCTATACTGTAGAAAGCAAGTGAAATGCTTCGGCATACTATGGCGAGTAGTCTGGACTCTGGTCTATGTTCCAGCCATATTCGTAAATTGCAGCGCCTGAAAGCAATGAAACAGCTAGACTCAGTAAAAAAAAAAGAATTTTTACGATCATGAAGTAGGCTAGACCGATTTATAAATAGCCTACTTGTCTATCAAACTTAGAGATAACAGCATCATTTTACCACAAAAAAATATTTTTGGGTGACTATAAAATTGAAATGAAAGAAATTGAATAAACGTTCATTTTAACAACACACAAACAATTATATCCTACAGCACGTCTCTCCATGGCCTATCTTCGTCTTGCTTGGGATTAACATTCCCGTTGCTTGCTTCCCTGTTCAAAGAAACACGTTAACTGGGATAACCCCTAGATGCTTTTCAGAGGCGGAGAATGTTCACGGCAAAACCGGCTTGCGCTTTGCATCGCAGTTTTTGTACATTCAGCGTTATAGGTAATCACTCTCTCTTTGCGCATCTCGTCCCATATTTCGCGTGACACTCCCATGAATGCATATGCATGAATAGGAAAGCGCAATTTGCAATCCTGTGTTTTTTTCAGCAGGCAGAATAGCGTTTTAGGCCTGCACGTGGCGTTCGCACACACAACGCCATGTTTTTAGGCAGAAAGTGCGACGAAATTACGCCTGAAACGGGCGCTAACACGTTAGTACATGAGGCCCACAGTGCTCACACACACACACACACACACACACAGGCCAAGAGCGAAGTAACTTGCTGCAATCACATTGGAATGCTGCAACTCTATTGGATGCTGTGATGACAGAATGACCAATTATATCACAGATTGCGATCCCCCATCCCCTACATTGAGGTCCATCTGTACTGTAAGAGAGTCCAGCAGGGAGCAGGTCTTTTTAGGTGAGGTCAGGTGTGTCAGGCTATAGGGTGGTGACAGTGGAGACATCATGCCCAACTGCCTTTGCTAAGCCTTCTAACAGCAACATTAGCTCTGAGCTATTCTAATGCTTCTTCTACCTGAATTATCCCAGTAAAAGCATGCTATTGGTTTTTATTTCAGAGATAGCACTTTGACTTGATGCTAGCTTGTTGCTTCCAGTTTTAAACACAATTCTTTCACTTAAACCTTGCTTTTTCTTCATTTGACATGCTTCGGTGTGCCAGTGATGTTGATGTTAATCCTCCACAACTGTACAATATGCCCCCCCCCCCCACACACACACATACACAGTCAGAATGAGGTATCTCATATTAGGTTCCTCAGGATAGTGGTTCAAGACAAGCATTCCTTAGCAACACAATACCCTCTAGATGACTCCTCCCACCTCCCTAAGTGACCCAAGGACCAGCTATTTATCCCCGTTCTTTCATCCCAAATGTCTTTTTATCACCCAACTAATCCCCCAACTCTCTCACGCACCCGGTCCCTATAGCAATGACGGGGTTAAAGGTCAGTGAAATTCATGGTAAAACCCCAGAGAAATTACTCTGCAAATACTATTGAATTTCACATATAATGCAATTGAGGTGACCAAAATAGAAGTATTTTTTTAGCTCCTCGCCCATTTTTGCTGACAGTAGGTGTGTCGTGCAGCTCCGTTGACCCCGTGACCCCAGCACAAAGACATTTCCTTAGTCATTGTCTCTAGGCCACACGTGGTCCAGCCATGGGTTCAGCTATAGCGCTGAATGCACCGGCAAACACAATGATGCAACAAACTCTTGTCGCAGCATTGTGACGCTTCAGAATTAACCCTTTGTTTATTATTTGTTATTGAGCTGTATGCTGTATCAAATATTCTATTTGCTACATTGATTCTCCAGTTATCATAAAAGTAAATGGTATCCAATCCCATTTACTTCATATAGCTCCTACATATATAACCATCATCATGACGTTTACGTGTAATGGATGATCATAGGAGATTTTTCATTATAATATGAATATATTAACAATACAGACTTGTAGTGTCCCTTCCAGGAATCTATTTGATCAAGCCATAATTCTGAACCATAACACTATGCGATAAAACAGGGACGTACATTCACATAATATGTATTTTTATTATTAATCAGTAAACGTCTAACTCAGGTGTTTGAGGGTTGTGTCTCTTTCTCTCTCTCTCTCTCTCTCTCTCTCTCTCTCTCTCTGTCCCTCTCTCTCCCTCTCTCTTAATCTTGCTGTCTTTAAACTGGTAGAGTGTTTAAACCCTTCTCCAGCTATTTACCTTACTGTTCTCTTTAGAAGCATCTGTCAGTCAATGCTATGCTTCTCATTCTGTGCCAAGCTGAATTCCTCAAGAAGTGTACAGCCAAGGCATGTGCTCCCTCACTGCGAGATGTGATTGGATGCCTGGCATTAATGAAGGAAAGATAGAGACGGGCAGATAGACAGGAAGGCCAACAGACAGGCACCCAGATGTGAACTTACTGACACCATATATATACAGTATAGAAAGCACAAAGAAGGAATGAGGAGAACGTGCGAATGAGAAAACCAGACTTTCCATCAGGGGCCGGAGCCTTTTCCCTTTATGTATTTTCCCCTTTTCTTGCTACTCTTTTCGTCTCCGGTATCTGTTCCCACCCGCAAGGTTCAGTTTTCAGAATGTCTGTTTGAAATGGACTTCACCACAGACATTAGGACATTCACCTGACCTTTACGGCTTGCTTTTTGATTGGCTGCCTGTGCTTCACACGCCAACAGCCAGGCGTTTCCTTTATCAGCAAATGGCCAGAGTCTTAGTGGGGTTCAGAGGGGCTTCTAAACACTGACCTGCCTGTTTTCTCGTGGCCCAGGCATACCCTGCTGCACTTGGTGGATTCTGATTGGTTCCTGCTGTTAAACCTCATCTGCAAATCACTCTTTAGCGTTACCATAGAACAATGGTCTATTTTCTGTGAAAGGTCTATGGCTCTCTAGCGCCGCACGGCCTAATGTAAGTCTGTCCATATGTGAGACCCTCTCAGATGGCTGCCAAGCCGGACCCCCCATTGATGCCCTTAACATGTCCCGTAAGGTCTTGAGCTCAGTGCATCTGTGTGGCAGATGTGGCCAGCAAAATGGAGGACAGAGTGTAGACACACTGAAACCATGTCTATATAGTGCAGGCACACCCTTTTGAGTTGCTTTAATAGTTGTTTTTAATGGTTCTGTTTTTGTTTGGTTTGTATCTTTTTTACTAATTAACCCCACTCGTCACTTTTTCATAGAATTTGTGGTTTGATAATGCCTAAATCCACTCACATTATAATTATTTTCTCCTTTAAAACACTCCTATAAAAGTTTTTACTCTCTTTAATTCGTGCTTCTTTTGTTTGTGTCTTGTGTCTGTTATTTATATCAACTGCGTCTTGGATACGATAAGTGGAAAGGGAGAGGGTTTTTGGAGAATAGTCACATGCCTTGCATGATCACCGGCCTTCTTATAACACTTTCCATATACACACCACTTTCCATGCATCTGGAGTATCGTTTATTCCTCTGATGAAACTCTAATCTGCTAACCATCCATCTAGATCCATGTTGTTCTGTTTATTGTTCAGCAGAGGTACTGGTTAAGTGTGGCTGGTGTTCGCCTCGTGACTTTCCATGATAATATTCATTATCCCTCTTTGTTCCACCCTCGTGTCCACTCGAAACAGACAAGCGTTATCATTCTGTCTTCTGGCTCCCTCTACTTAGCTTGCAATATTAAACTATCTTCATAGTTAAGTGATAAATGGACTGCATTTATATAGCGTTTTCCAACCTTCCGGCTGTTATAGTATAGCCGGCTGTATAGTATAGCCGGCTGTATAGTATAGCCTGAAATTCACCCATTCAAACACATTCACACACCGATGGTGATATCTTCCGTACAAGGCGCTACCTGACCATGTGCTGTTACAAACCTTTGTTTTTACAAGTGTGTGTGAGTTGATGCCACTCAGTTCTACTCACACCTCTCTCTACCTCTTCCCCCACAGATTAACAGTGAGCCGAAACTATACTGTGTTGCTCTGGGGCAGCTTTAACACAATGAGGAGTGCACAGTGTGTCCCAATGTGATAACTGTTGCCATGTTTCATTCAGACATTCCTAATCCCCCTTTCCTGCCTGGTTCCTCTCTTCCTGGCTTCAGGAGATGTCTTCCCTGAGGACTTCTCCATCCTGGCCACGGTTAAGCCCAAGAAGGGCAGCCAGTCATTCCTGATGTCAGTGTATAATGAGCAGGGCATCCAACAGCTCGGCCTGGAAGTGGGTCGTTCCCCTGTCTTCCTGTACGAGGACCACACAGGCAAGCCCAGCCCTGAGGACTACCCCCTCTTTAGAGGAGTCAACCTGGCTGATGGAAAGTAAGTTCCACCCCCTCCCACTATCCAATAAGCAAGGTTCATCACAATGCAGTCTTGTCACAGTATATGCAGTAGGGATCACTGTCGCTCAAACTATTAGTGTCAGGCAGAGTGAATCTATATACTTCATTGTTGATATTCAGTGTTGGGCAAGTTACTCAGGAATTGTAACAAGTTACTAGTTACGTATTACTCCAATAAGTACTAATTTTACTTTACTTATTACTGGGTTTTAAAAGTAATTAGTTGCATTACTAGTTACATTACTATATTACGTTCACAATCACTACCCTGCCTTGCCCCTTCTGAAAAATGACAACCTGTTTAGCCAGCTCATTGTGTTATTGAACCCTAGGTTTGCTAGGACCAGAAATCTCGTTCTTGTAACGCAGTAATGCAACATTACTTAGTTACTTATATTAGTAATTGTAATATTATTACTGGTTTGGAAATAGTAGTTTTTAATTAGTTACTTAGTTTAATTAATTAGTTACATTACTACAGTAGTTTGTGGAAAAAAGTAAGAAAATTATACTGCATTCTAATGCATCTTGCTATGTGATGAGAGAACAGGTGGGAGTGCATTTGTCTTTGATCAGGTGATCATGGGTTGCATGTTTTTGTGGTTTCATTTAGCAGCACTTGAACCAGGTGTCAATGTAAAGTCTTTCTGCTGATCATGTTAATCCCATGTGTTACTACAGTAGCTGTTCATGTGAGTGTTGTTGCAGTAGGTGTGTGTCTATGACTAGACTAGATTATATAAATATCTGAAATTGCAGAACATAAATACACCTGTTTCTTTATTCTGCTCAAGTTTAGTTACAGGTAGGCCTACAGTATGTCAGGAATTGAACCTGGGCTACTACACACCCTGCCTCTGTTGGGTAATGAATATTAATGATGGGGTATTTATATTTGTCATTATCATTCACCATTTTCAACTGTCTTTTTGGACAGACCTGTTCTCACATTTTTGATATAGTCTAATAGTCAGTTAATGTTGAACTTTTCCATACTCTTAACTTGATTGGCTGTCTGACTGGAGGTGGGCAGTTACAGTAAGGGATCTTCTGTGTGTGAACTAATCACATGTCGTTCCAGGTGGCATCGTGTGGCCATCAGCGTACACAAACAGACTATTACCCTGATTCTGGACTGTAAAAAGAAGAGCAGCCAGAAGCTAATGAGAAGCGCCCACCCCATCATTGACACGAAAGGAATTGTCGTGTTTGGAACAAGAATACTTGACGAAGAAGTTTTTGAGGTAGGCATTACTTTTCAGTCTTTATTAAAGGTCTACTAAGTAAAGTTTTTTTTATCTCAGTCCAGCCTGTGTTAGAGCCTATGGGTGCTTGTGTGTCCGGCTGGAATTCTATGTTTCTTTCCCCATTTACTACACTTTGTTTTTGTGGTCTCTTTTGGGCTTTCAGTTAAATGTGGATAGAAGAGGGGGCGGAGTCTAAACATTTTTATTCAGATGTTTTGTGTGTTTGGTATGTATCTTGTATTGTCTCAAACTAGCCACTATTCCGGCATATACAAACCGGGGAGCCCGTAGGGGTTGGCTATGGTGTTGGTTGAATGGATAGGTGTGTCACCATGGTGATTATAGGAGACAGGGATATATCAATGTGGCTTGAGGCTACATTTGGCACACAATCACAATTGAGGTAAGGTACCCTACAACGTGTGCAGGCAATAAACCCTTTGCATCTAGTTTGAGAAAACAATATCATTCAGAAACTAAAGTCAACAGAAGAGAACACTACAGTAGTACGTCAATGAGTCAACTCATAAACTTGTCTGTTTCATATAAAATAATGAATGTAATAGGAAGAAACAGAGAAGGATAGTGGAAAATGACAGCAGCAACATAGCTCAGGAGTCCTACCATATCAAACATGATACGCATTGAAACATAACACACTTTTCTTGTGGAATTTGGATTTGTTAGATTGATAATAGATAATAGGATTCTGCTTGAATGATTTAGCAAGGAAGAAAGCAAGTGATTGTTGATCTTTTTGGCTATGGAGTGTGATCCGTTTATGTGTGACCTCTGTGAAGAATATTCACACACACGCACACATGCAGAAATGTCTTTGTGTTTTGCTTGTGCTTTTATACAGGATTAGCCTCTGAGGCTGAGGCCCTCAATAATAATTAGTAACAGAGGCTGACTGACCTTTGACCCTCTCTGTAGCTCAGTATGACATCACTCCCTTGGAAACCCCCAAGACGGCTCCACCAAGCCACAGCGAGAAAGAGATATATGTTGGGATATAAACTAAAACTATAACGTTTCTACATTTCTCCCCTAAGAGACGAAACCGTTTCTCCTTGTTTGGCCTCACAAACCTGTTTTTTTCATTTAGTTCCGTTTAGATTTTCTTTAAAACATGTTAAGAAATTCTGACATCACATGTCAGGAGATACGTGACAATACTTAAGTGGAGCAGATGTTTTCAAAAGTGGAAATTGCACAATGTTGTTCAGAGATGTATGTACAGATGCACAACCCATTTCCTATGGGTTTTATGTTTTTTTTTTTTTTTTAAGAATATGCTGTAAAAACCAGTAAACCAGTTAAATATGGTGATAGTAAACAGCAGTTTATTTGTCTTTGCTACTGTGGATATAGCCTCAGCCTCAGTGTTCAACACGTTATCATTCCCAACTCAAAACAAAAATTGCAGCTTGGTCAATTTTCAAAGCGTTAGAAAGCACTTGGCATTTTAGAATGAAGACTTCGGTCATTGACTGTTATGGCAAGACTACGGAGTTACCACCGGTTTATTTTTAGCTATATAGGCATGCAATTTCAGCGCAAGTATTAGTTCCTGGTTGTAGATAAATAATCAGTATACAATCGAGACATGTGAAAATGTAATTGCTTAGCTAAATTACATAGCTAATTTAATTACATGGCTAAAAATAAACCAGTGGTAACTCCGTAGTCTTGCCGCAACAATCAATGACCGAAGTCTTCATCCTAAAACGCCAAGGGCTTTTTAACACTTCAAAAATTGACGAGAAAGGCCATTGACCAAGCTGCAATTTTTGACGAGTTGGGAATGATAACGTGCTGCAGTGATACAATTCTTTGCTGTATTGCTTCCTTACTTCAATATCCATGACATATACATTTGGATGCTGTTATAGTTATCTAAATCACATAGTTTTAACCTCCATTCATTTGCATTGTATTGTGTGTACTTGTATTGTATTGTATTGCATGTACAGTAACTATGACACTGGTGTCAAAGATTAATGAGAGCAAGATATGAGTAATAAATCATATATTGATACACAGTGGAATGTATAGGAGGTTGAAAACAATAATAACAACAAAACTAAAATGAACAAAGACATTTTTGATTAATTAAACAGTGGCTTAATAGAATATCTTCTTTTTTATATTTCTTACTAAATGCATGGGTCTATGCGGAAACTATACAGTCAACAGAGTAATGCATTTTGACATCAATTGAATGCTGTTTCTGGCAGTAAGAGACATTGGAATCTCAGAACATTGGCTTTGTAGTGTGTGTGTGTGTGTGTGTGTGTGTCTGCGCATGCGTCTTTATAATGTAGCTAGATCTTGTACATTCTTAGCACATCTATAACAGTAAGACCATTCACCAGTTGGTGAAGTCACCATCACTAGATGCTCAGTCAGCAGCAAGGTTTTAATTCTCTCCTAACTGTGCCATTGTGGCCTTCAACCAGATTGTGCTCGGATTGAGCAGGCAGAGGAACAATTTAATCACATCCCGCTACCTTAGCCGCAGGAACAGGCCACAGTTACCGTGGGAAGAGACAGATATTTTGTGCGAGATGTTTAAAGGTCTCCTGCTGAGTGTCTGCCAGTAGGGAGACAGCGAAGGTTCCGACACAAGCAGAAACTGGAAAATATGCCACATACTTTCCAAGTTATGCTCCGGCTTTCTCTCCATACTCCCCGCTCCCCTTCGTGGCTTTGTCTGATTCACTGTTGACTTTTGCTGAAGGCAGTTAGCAAAATAGTGAGTCCAGAAAAACCTCATTTAATTCCAGTGGCAGCGTTGTTTGAGTGAGCCTGCAAACTTCCAGTTGATTAGAATAACAAGGAAAGGCAAAGAGGGAGAAAGGCAAGGCTTGTATAGGAATTGTATAAGAGGGTGGGAAATAGAGGCCCCAAGAATTGGAAAGAAATGTGTTTCTGGTCTATTAAGTGAAATACCAGAGTAGAAATGAGGAAGACTATTAAAAGAAAGGAGATACTGTAGTTGATTATACTGTAGAAAGGCAAATAAACATGAAGCACATATAGGGGTATGAACAGAAGAAAAGGCTACTGTAATGTGCTTCAAAGAAAAAACATCTGCAGTAAGTGAGGTTTGTTCTGCCTGTGCAGTGTGCAGTTTTTTATTTACATATACGGCACTCATGGGCAAAGTAGTAGTTTCATTAGAGCAGTTTGTGGTTTGTTTCCTACATGGATATTGCGGTTGCAGAGAAATATGCAGCGTAATCGTCTACCGTAAGCACAGCAATGTTCAGACTAAATGTCAGATTGCCACGCGGCTGTTTCTGTCAATTACGATGATGTACGGTAATTGCAACTGATGATTGAGGGGTACTTTTACATGTATATGGCTATGTTTGCTTGGTGATCTTGGAGGGAGAAATCGTGAAAACGGGAGATCATTTTGTCGCTAAGCGTTTTGGCTACACGATAAGCTCAGGCTGGGAAAAAAAACATATTTTTGATGTTGAAGAAAACTCTTTATTTGATGCACTTTGCAGATGTCTTTTGAAGAAGCGTCTTCGGTGTCATCTGCATGTGTGATAATTCATGTATATTCTGCCGGCAGCATCACAGTGTAAGCCTGCCTTTTCCTGCGCCAAGAATTCTTCTTGATAATTCAGCGTCCCTTATCTGAAAATCACATTAGGTGCAAAGAATGGCTGAGGTCTGAGCGAACAAGAGACAGGAAACCGAGACGAGAGGTGAACATGCCAAGGAATGATGATGATATGAGAGGAAAAAGGAGAATGGGTGATGAGGAAGGTGGTGATGGATCACTAGACATGAAACACCTCCAATACAGTTGGCCAGGCAAAGCTAACTGCAGCAAGCGTAGCATGTATGTGTATGTTTTAACATCTACTGTACAATCCTATGGCTTCTTATTCTGTGTATTGGCATGTAGAACATTGTCTAAGAGCTTGCATCATTATATTTTGCTCATAAAAGCTAAAGCGCAGAAATTCCTCTACACATACAGTACATATTACATAAATAAGTTATAAAACCATTGCTTGTATCAGCACTAACAATGTATAAAAGTAATAATTTAAACATGATTTATTGCTATTGATACATTGTGGCACATTTACTTAGTGCTCATAGAGGAGTAATAAAGGTTTAATCATAAACAGTTCTAGCATTGGGGTATGGAGAATGTGAGCCAAATGTCTTGGTTTGTCTCTGGAAAGAATGAGGAGTTCTCTCTCCGCTGATGTCAGCCTTTGAACTGTAGCCATGCCGCATGACATCATCCAGAGGTTTCCATGGTTTCTGATAGGCTGTTCCCGACTTAGGGGCAGGGCTAATAGGGGACTGTAGGTTAAGAAGAGTAAATGTGAAAATAGACCAAGAATTACGGGGGGATAAAACATGGAATGGGGAGTGGAAGGAGAGAATATGGGAGGGTTTAGGGAGGTGTTGAGGGCAGGAGGTGGGTTTTGGGATGATTTCAGTAAGGTGCAGGACTCCTTTGGTAGCACCCAGAGCCAGGAAAAAACTGTAAAAAACTGGAATATGTGAGCCTAATGCGTAATAAAAGCTTTCAAATTGTGATGTCAACAAATGTTTTAGAGTCTACAGTACCTTGCTGTTTACTCAGCTCTGCGTATTTCAGACTGTGTGGCTGTTTAAAGGCATTGTAGGTATAGTAAGTACTTCTGGAATAAGCTTGTTGTTTTTGACAATTGCCATTGGCTGCTTACTCAGAAGCTCCGCCCCACACATTGGAAACACATTGTGAAGGCTAGGAGATTGCTGTTGTGTGCGGTCTGCACCACTTTGTTTATGTTCCTATCTACAGAGCCAGGGCTATGTAGAAGTAGGATTATTTCCTCAGCTCACTATACTGTACCTTTAAATGCTCTCACCTCACTCATAGCGTCACTGTTAGCTGTTAGGAAAGGTGTCTCCACAGTTTCATTCAAGCTCATGAGTTATATTGTATCTGCCATGGTCTCAGCCATTGTATTTGTCACTGTTCCCAGACAGTTCAGCTAGTTCTGAATAGACGACTAATGGTTCTCTCAGCCCCACGGACGATGGAAACGTTATAGCTTCTCTGCTCTCTCCTCTGATGTTACATTATAATAACTATAACTCATGCATCTAAAAGTATACAAATAAGAATGGGCTACAAAGCTGCCCATTCTGCTTTGGATCAACTTATTTGGTTTTACAATATTTCCTTTTTGAAAATAATAAAACGTGGAATGATATTGTTATTGTTATACTGTATGATATGTGCAGCATATCCGGTCAGTGATATGCTGCACCTTCATGCCAGCCCCATACAGTATAAGCTTCTATTCTTTGGCTCATGCTTCCATAACCCATGGGGAGATTTGGTTTCTCTACCACGGAAAGACCTAGTTATAGAGATATTCCCCCTAAACCATGTCAGATGTTTTGGCTTCACCCCCTTAACCCCTCTGCTATTTCTCGATGGTGTCAGCAGGCCATGAAATGTGCCCTCAGCAGTTTCTAAGGAGCTTTCCGGCAAATGGCCAAGCCAAATATTCAGTGTGTCCACCTCTGTTAGGTGAGGCGAACAACTCTTGGCTTCCACAAGCCACAAGAAGAAGGAATGGGAATATGGCCATACCTTTTCTACTGTATACTGTATGTACAGTATATGTACAGTATGTACAGTGTGCACTGTAGGAATAAATAGGACCTGTAAAGGGGACATAATAGTGAAGGAATACAATGCATTTTCAAGCAGGTTGTGGATTAGCCATTGAACGCATGTAGCTCCACACAGGCAGAGAGGGCGCTAGAGAGTGAAAGCGCTGGCTGTTCATCTTGGCAGCTCACTTGGAACCAGCTACAGTCTAGAGAGGAAAGTGCATTGGGTGCATGAAAATATACATAATGTCTAGTAAGGCTTTATTTACTGCTACCTGCCGTTTGTGTGTGTGTGTGTGTGTGTGTGTGTGTGTGTGTGTGTGTGTGTGTGTGTGCATGTGTGAATGTGAATGGGTCGATTTATGCCCCCCCGTGCAGTGGCTGACCTCAGTGTGTTGTTTCGTTTTTTTGGTCAAGCTGGAGACTGCCCAGGTGTTGGAACTGTGTGTGCATATGTGTGTGCGTGAGCGTTTGTGTGCGTGCGAGCGTGAGCGTGTGCGTGTGCGTGCGCCCCACAGCTCAGGGTTGTTGCTGCAATCACGATGTCAGAGCACCACTCCTGAGTCTGGACCTCCCAGAGCCCCTGCTCGCTCCCTGAGGTGGAACATGAACTCTGACTTTACCTTTACCTTTACCTCCTTTCTGTTGCTGCTGTGGGTTGCTGCAGGATACTACGTGCTATGTATAGGCCCCTGGGTGGGGTGGGGGGGCGTGGCTTTCCTGTGGTTTCTTGAAATGTGTCTGTGTGTGTGTGTGTGTGTGCGAAATACTGAGAAATGTGATAATAAAGCACCCTAGGGTTAGGACATGTAAGGTCATATATCTTTCTATGTATGCCTTCGGCTACCTTCGTTTGATTCATTAGCTCTTTGAAATGCGGGGACCGTGATCCACCTTAAACTGGCACACACGCTTTCATTCAGATCAATGAACAGTGTGCACTAATTTCACTCAGCGTGATAATGGCGCAGCCCAGTAAACCTGTTTGAACCCTCTCCTGCCCCCCGCTGGACACAATTGGAACAGCAAGTGTTAATCACTCAGACATGCAAGGGCAGAAATATCTCTGTCTCTGAAATTAAAGGGATGTTATATTAATACAGATAACAGTTAGAATGTTTTCTTAGTTGTTAGTCTGCCCTGCTTCCATCACATTTGGAAACTTGCTGTATAGTATGGGCTGATGCAATGGATTTTCCACTTGAACACTTGGCCGGGGAGCGAGGTCATATTTCATTCTGGTCAAGGGACCTGGTGACAGCAGCAGGCCTGTTATTGTCTGAGACTGCTGCCTTAAGTACCAATCTGACACCCGTAGAACACTCTAGAAAGAAATGTCACTCCACTCCACGGTTCTTACTGGGAACATCTAATTGTACGCCTCTCATCTCCTCACTAGGGTTTTAGGTGTGATCCCAATTTCGATTTTATTTTGGTGTGCGGTGTGTGGGCGGTGGTGTTTGTGACAGTGTAGATGTGTGTGCAATATATATTGAATGTCTTTCTGTGTCTGGTATAAACAGTGTTGAGGGTGTGCTTATGTGAATGTAGTTGGTGGTGATAATAGAGAACAAAATAGAGTAGTGTCTTTCTATACTATAATCTTTAATCTCGCAGTCTTTTAATGTTGTGATGTTTTGGTTAAAAGTCTCAAGAAGAGACTTCTGAAAAAAGTTTGATGTTGTCTAAATGTCTATTCCTTGTGCATGCAGTGGTTGCATATGGTTAGATGAATTGTATTAATTATTTGTGCCAGAATGCCTAATAGAATATAGTAGGAATACAGATTAGCTTTCCACAGCTGTGAAATAGGTGGTTATGCAACATTTGGACAACTTGTGTTTGAAGACAGCAATGCTGGGTCTAGGAAATAACAATTAATGCTAAATGCTATTTTAACTTCTATTCTGTGCCGTGGGCTAGTATTGTCTGCCCTTATTGCCTGTCTGAAACTCTGCTGCTGAGAAATAAATGCAGATGTGTCAAAATCTTCCTTGAATGGCTCCAAAAAGATAGTCAATCCCCATAGACCCCCATGCGCAAATGTCCAAATTTACAGCAAAAATAAACGTGTATAGAAAATATTTTGGTATAAAGCCGGTTTCTCCATTCATGATTACTATATAGAAGGTACATTCTTACAGTACAACTTTTACAACTCATCAGTTGAACGTACAGTATATTAAGCCATATAGTACAATAATCTCATTGGATAGGCTTTACAGGCGGAGTCAGGCACTGCAAAGCGATGCCTTCAAACCTGCTCAAGCTTCAAACTCGTTCTTCAGAAAAACTATGGGTGAGGTCATGGTGGGTTTGTCCATTTATTTGTACAGCCTATGCCATAGACTGTACATTCCACAATTGTATTATACAGCACACATAACCACAACATGTCTGCTTTCAGCTCACTGTTTTAATTTACAGGACTGTACATGGAGGGGTGGTGAACAGTGTGAGCCTATGAGTTCTTTAGAGGGAGGGGTAGAAGATAGTAGTGCTTGTCCCAGCAGTGCTTGTCCCAGCTCTGGACATGATTCAAGCAGTGTACTGTCCCTATAAGGATAACGTGGTAACTGTGAAGATGTGGCTCAACAAACAAACAAACAACCCCTGCACAGTCCATCTGCCCCCTGGTTGCTTTTTTATAGCCGTGCACTTTTTAACATAGAGGAAAACCCCAAGACAGCTGGAAGTCATTGTGTTGCATGGCCAGGCTCAGCACAGTTAATTCTCAGGTCGGCATGCTCTCTCTCCCTCTCTCTCTCTCTCCCTCTCCCTCTCTCTCTCTCTCTCTCTCTCTCTCTCTCTCTCTCTCTCTCTCTGTCTCTCTCTCTCCCCAACCCCTTGGCTACAGAGTTACGGCAATCAAAAGCAGCCATCAGCTTTTCCAGCCTCAATAAGTACCGTATAATGACACACATCTATCCTAAAGCACGCTCGCAGGCTCCTACCGCTTGCTTGCGTGCGTGTGCGTGTGTACGTCACACATTGTTTTACACATTCCGCGGTGCTGTTGTCGGGGCTCCAGGGATGTTAGTTAAATGACTAAGCGTCCCGTCTGGGTAAAGTTAAGATCACTGCACGTGTGGCCAGAATCAAAGCTGGGAAAAAGGGATGTAGGTCTGCGGGGGTCACATACTGTCTGTCGACGTGACTGTAGACAAGTGCAGACCTTAATACTCACAGAATATGACCTTCATTTGAATATCGACTGTCTTTGAAGTTTACATATGGGAGACTATGTCACTCACATACAGTAGATTCACACATTTCTTGTACAGTTTGATTTCAGATAAGGGAATATGGTATGCAAGGTGACACTTTATCACAGACATCACAGGCATCTCATGGGGTAAAATGTCGTCTTCACACAAAGTGGGATCACTTTCAGGACAACCCACATGAATGTCACATGAAGTTCTACATATGCTTTAAAGGTGAACTCCTCAAGTTGTGTCTGGAATTAACCCTGTGGCTGAATCCAGTATTACACAAACATTGGTTTGGAAACTGCATTGCACTGCAGTGAGCTCGGGCAGGCATTTGAAGATGTTTGGGGTATTTGAGGGCCAATGTCATGCAATTAAGGAGCATATCTTTAAATGCTAAGGGAAGACAAGGACAAATACATTTAAAGATCTTAACCCAGGACAGTATGTTAGTGTTTCTGTCACAGTATGCATTGAAAATTGGAGATGTAAAAACAGACTTTCTAGGGACTTTTGGCTAGGAAAAATAATTAAAACCCTTCCAGCTTCCAACTGATTCTCATAGCGCACTACTTATGTTTTCAGACATATTACTGAAGACATTTACTCGATGATGTTGATGTGTTTGATTCATGCAGCTTGACAGCCTCACTGTAGGGTCTGGTCGATCTGTTTGTACTGACTGAACAGCATGCTACCGCCGCAGGCTGCCTATCAGAAAGAAATTACAACACCCAACTCCCGACGCAGCCTGGAGGTCCTTCTGAGCTGTTCTCCTTTTTCCTTTTTTTTTTTTTATTCTTCTCATTCGTTGCTAGCTGTCTTCAGTGTGCTTCTGAGAAGTTTTTTTTCTTTCTTTTTGTACTTCTCTTTCTCCCACTGGCCCCTCCCATTCTACGTGTTGACCTCTGTAACGCAACATGACTGTGGTTAAATATCTATGTACGAGCGTGTCTGCTCACATCCTACTTATTGCACATGCCAAGGAGATCCATTTATCTTACGTGATGAGCTATAAGGCAAAACCACTCTTGTCCACAGCGTGGCAAGGTTTACATATCCTGTGAACACGTTTTTTCCCCCACACAATTCTTTTACAATCTGTGTACAGTATGTCATGCGTGTGTTCCATGCCAGTGAAGCAATTGTTTCTATTAAACTAGGCTTTTTTTCTTTCTTCTTCTTTTCAATCTAGTATTTTGGTTTGACGCATGTTTCTCACATTTTCTGCTGCTCAGTTCTAATCAGTTCTGACACTTTTGGACCCGGGGAAAAGGTCTTTGTCATCTGGTCACCCTTTGGTTCCAGCAGCTTGACCTACTTTCCGGAATGCCAGTTCTGCATTTCATAATGTTACACACAGCTGTTTTCTCTCTTCTGTGTTAGTTTATATTTGTCATTCTCCCCTAAAAGTCACAGTATGAGACTTCAATGCCACTTCATAGTTTATTTGTTTACATCCTTAATGACTTCCTGTCCCTAACTTCTTGTTTTTGTCGGTTTCCAGGGAGACATTCAACAGCTAATGATTGTAGCAGACCACCGCATTGCCTACGATTACTGTGAGCACTACAGCCCCGATTGTGAAGTTCCCATACCCGACCAGCCACAAAACCAGGACCCCAACACAGATGAATATGTAAGTAGCATAAATTCATTTTTTGTGTTTCAACACACTACCTTGTTCATCATTTACAGTTGCATCAATTTACAGTTTTGTCCAATGTTACTTGCAATAAGTACATGTGTCAATATGTTTAATAAGATCCCTTTTCATGAGCAAACAACATTCTGTTAGAATAATGACCGCTTTTCATCATGGCTAACCTATTTATTTCATAATTTGCATACATTACATATCAATATACTATTAAATTCTCAACATTTATTAATAGTGTAAGTTTGACACATACTTTATCTGAAGGCTTCCACTCATACAACTTTACAAATGAAATGGACACTTCTCTTGGCTGCAGTACGCAAGGAAGTCCATTTTCCACAATACACAATTGTCTTTAATGCCCTAATCAGATGTTGGTTAGGCCTTATTCTGTATAACACTGCTTGGCTGGTGGAAAAGAGTTCCGCTCTGCCAGAAGGAAAGTGCTGACTGAAGAGAAAATCTGTATAATGCTATATAGCTATTTAATAATATGCAGGAATGATGCAGTGCTTGCCCAAGCCTGCATCACTATACTGTCAGTTTTTCCATGCTAAATATTAAAATAAACGATGTACCTGCTGAATAAATATGTCAGTCTTACTGAAAAGGTGCACAAACTTAGTGTGCCAAGTACACTTACATGATTTCATGTATTTAATATTTAATAAACTGTGCAATCATTTAGATTAAGGCAGAGCAAACCACAAACATTATTTGTATACATCACACTTTGTCCATAAATTGTACCTTAAATAATTACCCCTTCCCTTAATAATAGCCTGTCCCTTTGACTTCTATGACACCCCTAAGCTACTCAATATGTCACTGCATAGCCATTCAATGAAACAAGCTCTCTTTAGCCCAAGAGTGACAGAACCAAGTGATTTGTCTCTAGGTAAACAAGGTGGGACATTGAGTGTACTGTAGCTGGACTTTTACAAAACCGAAATGTTGAACAAAGGCCAGCATTCCTTTTTGCGTTTGTTCTCTAGCACATACAGTATATGTATTCAGTATATTCCTCCAGGTGAACATTGAAGTAAAAGCAAATGATCACAAAATGAGTCACTATTTCAAGTGTCAAAGTATCCTTTTCCCTTTTAAAACAAACAGTAGTGTGAATATTGGTTTCTTTCTCACTTGTGCTTTTACAATCCAGAACACTGAGGACAGTTACTACTATGAATACCCATACTATGAGGACGGGGATGCCAAGAACTCAGAATCTACCACTGAAATTGTAAAGGTATCCTTTAACTTCTTGGCTACAGGACATGTATTTATCAGTATGTATTTAGTATTTATGACAATGTCACCAGCCTTTGTGCCAAATCTTTTTTTGTTAAACAATTTACACACATTTTAAGTAATAATGTACAGTAGCCTTACTAGTTCCATTTCTTGTCAGAACCAATTGATTTGATAACACTGTGGAATAATAAACTAGTATTCTATAACAGGTGGCAGGGGGAGATGATGAGGTCACTGCTGTGGAGGAAGTTGTGACAAACTCCAGGGGTGGTTCAACCTCCATCAGCACCGGCACCTCCTCCAGCATATCTAGCAGCTCCTTGGTCAGCGCTGCCAATGCCGCAGGCACCGCCAACCCTGACGGGGAAGCCTACGCAGGGGAAACCGATGGTTACGACAGCTACGACCCTTACAATAACTACGAGACAGATTATGACGGGTCGAAACCGTCGACTGAGCGTGTCACCGTCACGGGCACGGAAGATGATCTGGACCTGGGACTGGAGTCTAATGTGGACCTAGGCACAGGAGAAAAGATTGAGAGGAGAGGCATTGGTGGTGGTGGAGGAGGAGGAGGACCATCAGTTATCACCACAACCAACAAGACTCCGGTGAGCAAACGGTATTCGTGACGCATACAAGTTGTGGAAAGTTGTGCCATTATGGAAAATACTAGATTTGCCTGTCTGCGGTCCTGACCTGAGGGTGGGTTAGTGAGATGACATTGAAGTCAAGGGTGTTTTGAAATTGTGGTATAGCTAGATGAAGCATTACAAACAGTTGTAGCAACA
The DNA here is from genome assembly GCA_025399855.1 of Forbesichthys papilliferus. Classification (NCBI taxonomy): domain Eukaryota; kingdom Metazoa; phylum Chordata; class Actinopteri; order Percopsiformes; family Amblyopsidae; genus Forbesichthys; species Forbesichthys papilliferus. Next base: position 7,772 of record JAODOY010043824.1, on the reverse strand, counting down.
CTGATTGGTTAAAGGTTGTCCAATAGTTTCAAACAACTGTTAACACTTCCCAATAGAGCATAGCCAGACCTTATTAATAAAGTTAATTTTAGGTCTGGTATGGCAACAAAGGCCCTTTACAATTGTGCACTTGAAGACCTAAATAATGGAAGAAAGTTGGGGGATGTTACACAGTAGTTCATTGTGTTGCAGTCATCAGATTTTTTATTAATATATTATTTTTACAATATGGTTACATTAACAAGTTGAAACATTGTAAAAAGACTTTTAGTGTTTAAAGTATACTACAACTGGACTTAGCTGGATTTTACACTTTCATTGGAAATACATTTAATAATGTATTGGAATTTACAAATCACACTTTGTTTTCCATACTTTCATAACTTTTTGGAATTTGGGGTTCTAAATTTACATTCATTATCATATATACACCATATAACTCCCTGAAATAATTCTGTAGAAGACAACAATGTGCCATTTTTACAAAGACATGATAATGTACTGTACTGTATGTTTATTTTTATAGACTTGCGGAAGATAGGTAGTGACTCTGCTGCTGCAGGGCTATCTAGCTAGCTACTGTAATATTACGTTGTTACGCAAACAACTCATGAAGGTGATGTACTGTATTCAGGCAATACAACAAATAATGAATACACAGTCCATTAGACAACATTTTACAAATACTCAGGCAATGGCTTACTTCTTGTTGATTAAAGTCCCCATATCTCCAATTATATTTTCTGGCATGCTAGCATGACACAGCCTTGCGCCAGAAGTTTCTCATATGCACACTCAAACCAACACTGAGGTAATTACAATCATGAAATTTAGCAGACACTAAGTACAATTATTACATGGGGCAGGTAGGGGGTTAGACATCTTGCTCAGGGATGCATACAGGTAGGTAATCTCTGGGGTTTGAACCAATGACCTTCCAGTTCCCAGATCACCAGACCATCCTGCAAGACACCTGAAGATAATTTAACTCATGCTGTAAATGCTAAATGCTCCGACGATGTATCCTTAATACCCATGTCGACTACAAATAAGTTAATAACTAAACCTTTCCCCTATTGTGTACAGGTGAGCGGTGCCTACGATGACGGCTATGGAGATGTCTATGACTATGGCGAAGAAGTCTTCTCTGTCGATGGTGAAACTGGTTTGAGCAGCAGCACCGTTAATATTGCCGGGGGAGGTGGGAGTTCTAGTTCCAGTACTGATCACCTTGCTGTGGGAGGTGGAGGTTCTACATCCAGTACTGTTCACCTTGGTGGGGGAGGTGGAGGTTCTAGTTCCAGTACTGTTCACCTTGGTGGGGGAGGTGGAGGTTCTAGTTCCAGTACTGTTCACCTTGGTGGGGAAGGCTCTAGCAGAAGTTCAACCATCAACCTCGGGGGCGGGGCTACAGCTGGAGGCTCTAGCAGCAGTTCAACCATCGACCTCGGGGGCGGCACTTCGAGAGGAGGCTCGGTGTCTGTTGGCGGAGGTTCCGTGAGTGCAGGAGGCAGTTCCGTCTCCGTGGGCGGGTCATCCACCTCCAGAGGTGGCGCTGCCAGCGCCGGGGCAGGGGCTGGAGGGTCCATCGCCACGGGAACGGGCCAGGGCGAGGAGGGCGAGGGAGACTACTCGGATGGGACTGGATTCAAGGAGGAAGCAATCACTGACTACACAGACCTTGACCAGTACGACAGCTACGGAGACCTGGATTATGCAGACAAGGAGGGCAAAGTCCTTCCCGCCGAGACGGATTACAGACAGGTGATTACAAACCTTGTCAGGATGTGACCACCAAACATAGGATAAGCTGCTGATGATGTGTGTTTGTGTGCTGTGCAGGTGGACGGAGCCCGTGGAGAGAAGGGACAGAAGGGAGAGCCTGCTGTTATCGAGCCTGTGAGTATCAGCAGGAGCAGTGTGAATGTAACGTATGGATGTAACAAATAAATGTATCATACTGTATACCGTAGGGATGGCACCGATACGATACTAAGGTTGGAAATCGGTCCGATACTGACTTAAATAGCTGGATCAGTATCGGTGACAATTGGACAGTTGTAACCGATCCATGGGGCTAATCCAATTAAAGTAATTTCCACGCGTAGGTCTACTGCCAAGCATCATCCATGTCTAACCTAGACAGGCCACACTATCAGCAGTATGCAGTATTTGTAGTATTGCATCATCCTCGGGCAATGCTCAGCTCCTCACCACAGAGCACGGATTCAGCGTAAACATTTGGAGAATGGCAGCACAAGGATAGCCAGTGATCTCTAAACACAGAGCGGGCCAGTGTAAACACTTGGAGAACCTTTTAGAGATCTCCCGAAAGCTTCCCTAGAAGTACTTTAGATGTTCTAGCAATACTAGCAGAATGATTTTCTTAAACAACTGACAATTATTTACAGATCTGCATTGACTGTTTATATTAGAACCGATACTTTAAAGGGTAATTCTGGCCATCTACTCTGTAGAACAAACTCTCACATTGTTAGATTTCTAACGTGTTGTATTTCATTAGAATTTGGTTACCGATGACCTCCACACTCTGGAAAAATTGAGAAGTTTGGTCTTGGTTAATATTGTCTGGAATTCATCTTTAATTTGTACTGGATGTGAAAACTAACACAGATGACCACACACACTCAGCTCTTCAGTTCTTAGAATACTGGTATTTTGCTAATAGTTACAGATTGTTACAGATGTAATTTGGCTTGATTTAGTGCATAGCCTTGTAGCTGTTTTTGTTTGTTTTGTGTGTATATAGACAAATATCCTTCAGTGAGTGGATCTGGGTTTAGGTGAAATTCACACAGCCAGGCACCATCCGGTATTAATGCATGGTAGGATGTACACAGCACAGGATACTGTGTTGTGTACATAACGACACATTTGTTAATAGTGCAACAGAAGAACTGTTGCTGGGTGACGCCTATTCGATCTGATATAGACTTTGTTTGACAAAGACTGTAAACCAAATTTAGAGTCTCTCTCTCTCTCTCTCTCTCTCTCTCTCTCTCTCTCTCTCTCTCTCTCTCTAACTCCCTCCCATTTTTCAATGAAGAAAAAATCACACCGTAGACATACGGGCGTTTATTAATGTACGGTTGGTGGAAAGATATCACTGTTCATTTGGAGATATCCCAAAGCATCCAAACATTGTGTGGGACTCTGTCCCCACAACAAAGCAGTAGAAGAAAGTGTTTCTACAACAACCAGTAAACAAAGAGGGATCTTACAGAGCTGTTGGCACAAACAATTGCAGCTCACCACAGCTATGCTTCCTTGCAACCCTAGAACATCATATAGTCCTCAATACATACAGATTCCAACATGCCACCATTGCACTGTAAGAAGGTGCATGTACAGTTTTGTAAATAAATACATCCCCACAAGGTAACCTTTGAAAAAAGCATTTTCAAATGCATAGCATTGCCTTGCTAGCTGCATTGATAATAACTAGAGTTCATTTAGTGAGTATACTTCTATACTGATTTGAAGTACAGTCAAATTAGCCAACAAACTGTACTGTGGGTTTACAGTATGTCAGTCAAATACCCTCAAAATGCTGCCGTGTTTTACTTTCTCGGTCTATGGTATAAGCATCAGTGTGTATTATAAGTTAAACGTTAAATGTTTAAAATTGTTAGGTGAGCAACACTGCCCCCAGAGGCTATCGCAGGACCACACAGCATCTTGAACCTATGGGTTATCTTAACAACTAGCATGGTGGAAATGATAAGTAAACACTCCCTTCCATAGAAAGCTAATATGCAGGTGCGTTGAAACACGTATACTTATGTAATCCATGCATCAACCATCGTAATGAACAGTTTGGCTGTGAACAAAGCCACATACACACGCACTGAATAGGAGTAATGGTGTCACCTGTTGTGATTTGATGTGTTTGATGAGTGTTTATGTGTGTGTGTGTGTGTGTGTGTGTGTGTGTGTGTGTGTGTGTGTGTCACAGGGAATGCTGGTGGAAGGTCCGCCAGGGCCTGAGGGTCCAACAGTAAGTCTGTCTCACATGCTCTCTCTCTCTCTATATACCTCCTATTCCTCGTCAAGCTCTTCTCCTCTCTCTACAGCTCTATTTTGTGCCCCTTTTCATGTTGTAATCGTGATCAATACATGACAGCTTCAGGCTTCATTCTGATTCACCCTTGGTGTTGTCGAGGCAACGTGAGTTGCTCCTCTGTAGCATTTCTAATGCTGAGAAATAGGTCTGCAGCTGTAAGAAGCATTCCCACATACATCACGTGTGATGCAAGACAGATACTTTCATTGCCAGGTGTTCCCAGAGCTTAATTATTGGACTTATTTGCATTTCCTCTCACGCGCGCACTCCCAACGCTGCATAGAAAGTAGCCATTAATGCATTGCGCTACAGGCACAAGGCAATGTGGCCCTGGATAAGATTTACAACTGTGCAAACTGTGACCTATATTGCCTCATGCATTCCTTTCCTCCATGTGTTAGCATTTAGCAAAATAAAGAGACAAGCTAGATAAATGAACCAGATCACTGCCTTCACATTTATGCATGTATGGATTATGATATATTCTTATCTAAATAGGGTCTTCCTGGACCTCCAGGGACCTCAGGACCACCAGGCAGCCCTGGAGACCCCGGTGAAAGGGTAATGATTTCTGACATACTATATGACAATGTTCTTTGTGCTGAATGACTTCCAATGCATTCAGGTTTAAATATAGAGTTACAAAGCCATAACCACACTGCTGTGTGTGTGTGTGTGTGTGTGTGTGTGTGTGTGTGTGTTTGTTCTCTTTCTAAGGGTCCTAATGGTCGCTCTGGTCTGCCTGGCGCTGATGGTCTTCCCGGACCCCCAGGAACTGTCTTGATGCTTCCTGTAAGTTCTCTAAAATGCTGATCTCCTTTAAAATAGAAAGTTGCCAAATTTACAAGTACGTTTGACTCTGTTTACTTTCAGCGTTGGTGTTAAGGGCTAAATATATGCTCCTGTCATTAATCAAGCTTACATACTAATGACTAGAAGGGACTTTCCCATCAATTCTTTTTTCTTGGTCATTCATAAAATATGCAAATCTGTACTTCAGCTCCCCCTTGTGGAAATGAGTTACTGTGCTCACAGTGCTCATTGCTACCTGACATATGCTCTTAACTTGCTTACCAGCTAGCACTGTGGCTAAGGCTGTGATTACATGTACAGATGTGCCGTTGTGGTTTGTAGGGGTCCAGAGAGCTGTCTGGGAAAGCCATGTGTCAGGCTCTGTCTGGACAGGAACTGAAGCCTGTCTGGAATATTCCCCAGCGAAAAGACCTAAATCTGTGATGACTAATTCTAATGGGAAAACTTGTTGTTTGACCACAGTTAGCGAGTGCCATAGTTAGCTTGGGATGTTTGTATTAGTGAGTGTTGTCGCTCAGTGTCCTACGAGGTCAGCCATACTGTAACCCTATATGTTTATGCTTATCGCCTCCACTCACATTTTTTCCACTCTGCCTGTGTTTCCTATTTCCCTTTTCCTCTGACTCTGACTCAGTATCATCTGCCATGAATTGGTCTTGTGTGAAAAGAACAGTGCGTCTTCCAAAGAACAGTGATTATGTGTTTGTTTCTTCGATGGTCCTTGCTGTCCACAATTGGCTGGGACTGAGCATTTTGTACGGGGCTTGACGCAGGGGTATTTCAGTATTGAACTTAGACAAACACAGTAGAGGGTTTAACGTTAGATGATAGCTTTTACTTTCAGCACACGAGCAGAAAGACTAAAAGGATTCTACTACAGATAATTAGTATTATGGCCTTCGCAGTGCAGCAGTAGCTGTTAGATATTAGGTTTAGCTGTATGTGTTTTGCTCCCTAGTAAATATGTTTGTGTGACCGTGAAGCCCTTCCCTTTATGTTTTTGTTGTGTTGTTATGCATCTGTTCACAAACCAATACCCAGCCCCCTGTGTTCATCATGTCCCAGATGCCTGGCAGTAACAACATATTGTAAGCTTACAGTATGTTGCAATATGATTTTTTCCCACAGCTATGGAAGCAATGTCTACTTTTTACCACTAGATGCCAGTAGAGGTCAAAAGGCATAATCGGTTAAAGATACCCTACTGTAGCTTGTTGAAGACGTCGCTAAAGTTTTAAAAGAATTTCAAAGGTTCTCAGTTTGAAGAAATTATTTATAATACAAATGAAAGAATCACTTCTGAATGCAAGTTACATTGTACCATTCCATCACTTTTTTCTTTTTCTTTTATTGTTGTGGTATGCAAATACCAGTACTGTACATGCTGATACTGAATAAAATCATACTGATATACGCTTCTGCCTCTAGTTCCGATTCAGCTCCGGAAGTGACTCTGGACAGAAGGGACCAGCTGTTTCCGCCCAGGAGGCCCAAATGCAAGCCATCATGCAGCAAGCCAGGGTAACCCTTCAACACAAGCAACAGCTCCCTGCTGTAAACATGGACGAGATACGAGCAGCTGCACATGTGCTCGCATGTTTTGACATCCTTCTACAGTGTGTAACCAGTCTCTTGTCCTTTCCAGCTGGCAATGCGTGGCCCTACGGGCCCAATGGGTTTGACTGGCAGACCTGGTCCTCTGGTGTGTACTGCAGATCACATCCCTGACATCGCACACTCACAAGCAATGGGAATCATGTTTCATTTACACTTAGTGAATGTGTGTGTGTGTTCCACAGGGATCTCCTGGAGTGGCAGGGTTGAAGGGAGAGTCTGGTGATGCGGGGATTCAGGTACAATAATCTCCTGAGACATCCACTAACATCACTGTTACACCCTCCCCTCCGCACACTCAAGAACACCTGTGTTCTTACACGGTGACGCTGCTTATCACACGGGTGAACAGATGTTGCTGCTTTTGTGTTTCAGGGACCCCGTGGACCAATGGGATCTTCAGGGCCCATGGGAAAGCCAGGCAGGAGGGTAAATGATTGCTTAAAGATCGTTTGTGCCGTCTGAAAATGCTCACTTGTGTCCTTTCACACATTTGTTTAAATGTTCAGGCAGGTAATATAGCGATATTGAACCGACGTTGAGCACCCTTACACAGCAAACCAAGTCCCATCCTGGAGTTCAGGATAAAACATTCTATTTCGCTGTTCAAATGCCAGCCTAATACCTGACGTGTGTCCACCACGTTGGTTAAAATGGCTGTGTCTACTGGATACAGTAGAACCCAATAAGGATGAATACAGAGAGTAACACATACTACCAATGCATTTGGCTCTGATGCTAATTACACGCTTGACTTACGTGTCAATCACTCACAGGGCCGTTCTGGCGCGGACGGTGCCAGAGGAATGCCCGGACAGACTGGACCTAAGGTACCTTCATCAACACAGCCACCCTGATCATCGTCATCATCATCATCACCTTGCTTTGTGTGACATGACACTGTTGTTTTATCTGGTCACCAGGGCGACCGAGGGTTTGATGGTCTGGCTGGACTGCCCGGTGAAAAGGGACACAGAGTAAGTCTTTATTGTGTGTGTGTGTGTGTGTGTGTGTGTGTGTGTTTCCCGATACCATGTTCACGTTGTGTGTGTTTACAGGGTGAATCCGGACCCTCAGGACCACCTGGTGGCCCAGGAGAAGACGGAGAGAGAGTAGGCTAATATTTGTATCTCCTTCCCTTTTCCCTTCTTTTCACATTTGTCTCTTCTCTTGTGTCACAGCTATTTTACTGTGTGTGTGTGTGTGTGTGTGTGTGTGTGTGTGTGTGTGTGTGTGTGTGTGTGTGTGTGTGTGTGTGTGT
>JAODOY010043813.1:5120-17810 GCA_025399855.1 Forbesichthys papilliferus | reverse complement strand
ACACAGCTGTAGACGTATAGCCTATCTGGTGCTGGTGTTGGAATGCAGCTGGAGCTGCACCCGCTGACTTGCTGACTGTACCTTTAACAGAAATCAATTATCATATTTTCAGTGAATCTCCTCCTTTCTCCTCTCTTTTCCCCTCTCCTGCTCTCCTCCCCAGTACTACTGGTAATCGGTACAGCAAACAGCTAAATGAAGCCATCTGGGTCTGTCTGCACACGCTAACATCACTGGAGATATTTCAGAGGACTGTACTTTAAGTTTACTTTATGTGTGTGTGATGTGTGTGCACGCTTTTGTGCCAGAGAGAAAATGTATAGAGAAGAGAACTAGACATTTGGTAAAGAGGCTTTTAACAGCCATTCTTGTCCTCTGGTCTTTTTTTTAACTCCTGTCTCACTTTGCCTTAAACGCTCCTCATTAAAACTGTTTCCTAGCATGTCTTTTTACCAGGCATGCATCTACCTGGCTACTTTTAATGGAAGCCTTTCTAACTGCACCGTAATTGTGCGGGAGCTTGTTGAAAATCTGTTCTGCTGTAGCCTGTTTAAGCATCCTGTAAGGGGCGCTCAACATCTCATGGAGGCTTGCCATCCCCAAGTAAGTCACAAAAAGTACTAACCAAGTGTGTACTTGTGCAAATGTTTTACTTCTCAAATGTGGGGGTACTAAATAGGACTGTATATGTAAGAGTATGTATGTAATAGTCAGTGAAAATCCAAAATATAAACATATCAACGAGTTAAATTTAAGGAAAATCCAACACAAGTTCAAAACTAACTTCAAAGAAGAGCGGGGGGTGTGTTAATTTGAATATTATATCTTCAAGAAGGTGGAGAAAAGCAAGTAGGCAACACATTTAAAATTTCACTAAGAAGTTGGATCTGTAGATACATAAAACTGATTCTACATTGAACTGAATGAAGTCACATGCCCTGGGGTCACATCAGCATAAAACTCTTCTGCAGGTTACTTTTGCCAACTGATCTATGGTGCTGGAGTCAAGCTAGTCCAAGGACCTAGAGAAGCTAAGCCAAGAACACGATGGGAGAGCAATAGAGTATCCACCAAGCCAAGTATTTTAGGAACATCTGTCTGATACCAATGCTTCATGCCAAACTCTTTTCAGATTGCTGAGCAACTCGACTCGCATACTGTAAGCAAAAATAGCCAATTTCGTATGAATTCTGGCTTCATCCTTGTTGAACGACTATAACATGCATGCCCACACACAAAGATCAGGCACTGTGAGTGGTAGCTATCACTCTTATTCATTCATTCGAGCATTCACTCACTCATTCTTTTATAGCTCCTTCAATTTCAGGGGTCCTGTGGCCAGTCAACAGAACCGAGGGGAAAACAAGTCAGATTGATAGCTTTAGAAGGCCACAAATGGAATGCAAATAGGCTCTGAAATCATATTAAACTTCTTGACAGATGTGAGTGATGCCATAAAAAACGAGTGTGGCGGAATCACCTCCAGCTATGGTCCCTATAGTTCTGATATTAAAGGAGAGGGATAGGTGAAGAGATACAAGCTCGAAAAAGACAGTCAGAGATAAAATAAGACTGAGACCACTGGGACAAAAATGTGGAGGGGGAGGACGGATAAGAACTTGAGGACAGATTGATAATGAAAGAGAAAATGTTGGGGCGCCGACAAAATGTCACATTAACAAGCAGAAGTGAGGACTGAAACTCAGGATGGACTTTATTACTTAATATTCCCCTCCTCGCCATCAGTGTGTAGGCCAGGGAATGACGATCCCTCCCCACCCCCTCCACCAGAGACCCAGGAGTCTTTGGGGAAGGAGAGCAGACCCCGACACGAGGAGGAAGCTACAGACGAATAGATAAGGCTCATTTGGGTCAGAGCTGGATTAGGGGCAGGGAACTGTCTGGACTCTCCAGCGATCTTTGTGGCTCTCCATCTCTGATGTGTTTATAGAGTGTGACTTTCTCTAGAAATTTACAACAGAAGATATAAGTTACCAGAATACACGTTGGTTTATATGTACTCACTGGGGCTACCTAAATGGCCATAAATGAAAAATAACAGATAGCTAATGAAAATAATAGGCTAAAGTGGTAATACAGATTTTGACAGAATAAGGGTTTCATTTTTGTTACGTTTTACTTCACTAACAATTTAGAAACAATTTTACACAAACGTGACACAAACAAATAGTGATACACTCCGTTTTTTAAGATTAATTCAAAAAGATGTGTTCCTTCACACTGCACACGCATTGATAAGCAGACTGGCTTCCTTAGTCTGGCTTAGTCTGGTTTCCTTAGCCTGACCAAATGAGATCTGACTTTTAAATCAACTGAATGCAGGAGCTGCCCATGTCAATGTATCATCTCTGCTGCCCTCATATTCCTCCCCCACCTTTATCTCTAACTGTTCACTGATACTCAAATTAGCAAAGCAGTGGCCAACAGGGCAGCATGGTGTTCATAGAATGTTGTGCTGTTGTGATACAGTAACTTGTGATTGAGAGATTGTGTCCTGGTTATGTCACTATACTGTTTAATTGCAATAAAATGAAGTCATTTGTGAATTTATTTTAATCTCCTCTACTTTCTAAAATAACACTCCAAAATGTGATTTCCATTTCATCATTTGTTGCTTAAAAGAAAAAAAGACGTGTTCCAGTTTGACAAAAAACCTGCAGGTGTTATTGCAATGTCCCAGAGATTGTCAAGGTATTCATTGACACTTAGTTCATAATATTATAATGGAAATTACAGAATGCCCATATAATGTATTCTATTTTCTATAATGGTCAGTTGTGTTAACACAATTGTATTCAGTATTGAACCAGTAGTGTACAATACACAGCTGTTTTATGTTTTGTTTTTATTTCTATTAATTATTTTTATTTAATTACTGTCATTACTAAAGGTGTAATGGTTAACCAAATCCACGGTTTGGATCATACTTCAGGTTTTGAGCCACAATTCAGTTATTTCAGTTTATCTTTAACGGGGAAAATATGGGGATTTTTGCTGGTTTTTATTAAATCCGTTCTGTAGACTAGACATATATATATATATATATATATATATATACTTTCTGCCAGTAGATGTCACACTAAGCGGATCAGTTTCTCAGCCAAACAAGAACACTGTGCCGCCCACACATGCATGATATGCTGCTAACAGCGCGACAGAAAATATTAATATATATAATGGTATTGACGTTAACTGTGATAATAAAAAATAAAATGTTGATATCCTGCTGAAAATACACGTGATATCGTCTAAACCAGTGGTTCTCAACCTTTTTATTTTCAAATAAGCTGTAGATAATTTCCCAGAATATTCATATATTAATTTTACATTATATATTACATTTTAAATAATTAACATTATTATTATTATTATTCACGCAATAAACACAGTTCTGCATTGGTTGGAGAAGGCAAAGCCATAACTAAGGTATTTATTTGAATACGGATAGTGTTTTTCTTGTTCTGTGGTATTTTACTAATGTGATGTTTGCTGCTAGTGTTGCAAAAAGTAAAAAAAAAAAAAAGATAAATGTAGATATTAAATATTATGTTAATGATTAATGAAGACTTTAAAGTTCACAAGACCGATTTAAAACGCCACAGAAAAGTTGCAGTGGTGGCTCAGCTATAGCTAAATCAGGCCTGAAAAGTTGTTTAGGCCTATCGGTAGTTATAAAGTCCATGCGACCGCCCAGTGACAAAGTTCTGCAACAATGTCAGGATAGATCCTTTCTGCACCTTCAACTTCCTTTTTTTTTGTAGGCCTACATATGGCCAAACCTATGCGCTATCAACATATGGATTAATCATTGTCCCTGGTTTTCCTATTATTTACGATGCATCTGTCGGGCATCATACAGAATAGCCTAATATCATTTTTAAACTGAATGCATGGGATATGGTTTTTAGAGATGGTTTTGAATAGGATCACGGGTTAGCAATGTCATGCCTGTTTACATTTACAGTATTTCTATATAAAAATGTCCACCCTAAATGTTTTTGTTTTTTGCGGTAATGCAGCATTTTGTTGTCGTTTTATTTGACGTCACTGGAAATATGCGCCTCGCCAGAGCAACACAAAGGTGGCCAAAGCGATAGCTGGACAAATTTGGCGATTTGTGTAGCTGAGCGAGCAGACTTGTGTAGCCTAATGATACATGTCCAGTCGCAGTGGCGTAAATGGCAGGTTTCAATGTTGCTGCAGTGTAGGACTGGTTCTGAAACCTAGGCCTAGCTAGTTTGATTCATAAACATCATTATAATTTTCTGAACATTGAAAATGCTGACCTGACGTCTCTGTAGTCTTGATTCCCGGTGTTTTGCACTCGATTGGGTCCCCGCCGTGGATTAGGTCCCCTTGATAAGATTGCGCATATTACACTTCACTTTCCAAATGTTTTGTGTCGATTTTCTTTTAGCTTTAAAAAGTTTTGCTCACGGATGGATTTAACCACATCGTGTATGATAAACTATATTAAGTGTTAGTTATATTTACTCCTAAACTGCTGCCTTCATTGCTCACTGCTAGCGTTATGCTGTAGCCGTAACGTACACAGAAATAAAGAAATGCTTCAGTATTTTACTGTTAACATATACCGGTATATTTATAATTATATATAATTCAAGATGGGTTAGCTGGCTAGGCACGTTTTTGTCATTAGCATACTATTTGCATTGAGTCTACTACAGCATATATAAATGACTAAACTGGTAATTGTAATGGTTGAAATACTAATGGTCTAGTAGCTGGCTATGGTTACAATAATTCTATTGAGAATGTGTACACTAAGAACTGCATATATTTATTCTCGTAGCATGTTATCGTCAAGGGGACCTAATCCACGGCGGGGACCCATTTGATGGGACAACACCGGCCGCATCTGCTGGCTGTCTCCCTCACTTTGATGATGGTCGAAACAAGTGTTCTACTTTTTTACTTTGACAGCATAAGCTTGGAGTGCTCTTTTTTTTTTTTTTTAAATGTTCCACAACTCCCTTCTCAACCTCTCCTTATCCGACGACTCTTGGTGATCTGTAAAGTGTATTCAGGTTTTCATGGGGAAGGTCCCCCCTCCCCCCTTTTGGATTTTATATCGGTCCAGTAAAATAGTTACATTGTTTTCAGGCCCTGCTCGAAGCGAAAACGTCAGATTGACCTAGTTATTTTTCTTTTCTTTTTTTCATGGAGTCGATCAGCCTGTGGCAATGCTGATGTGTTATGGAAGCCCAGGTTGCTTCGATAGCAGCAATTAACTCGTCTGCATTGTTGGGTCTTGTGTATCTCTTTTTCCGTTTGACTAGCCCATTAAGAATACCCAATACATTTTCTATGAGGTTCAGGTCAGACGACGTTGCTGGCCAATCAAGCACAGTATTTCCATGGACATTAGTAACTTAGGCAGTGTGGGCAGGTGCCAAGTCCTGCCGGAAAATTAAATCAGCATCTCCATAAAGCTTTTCAGCAGAAGGAAGCATGAAGTGCTCTAAAATGTCCTGGTAGACACCTGAATTGACTATGGACATAATGGACATAATGAAACACAGTAGATTAACATCAGAAGATGACATGTTTCCTTAAATCATCACTGATTCACACTGGACTTCAAGAAACTTGGATTATGTGCCTCGCCACTCTTCCTCCAGACTCTGGAACCTTGATTGCCAAATTAAATGCAAAATATAGTTTCATCTGAAAAGAGGACATTGGACCACTGAGTAACACACGTTCTTATTCTCTTTAGCCCAGGTAAGATGCTTCTGAAGTTGCCTCTGGTTCAGGAGTGGCTTGCGACAGTTATAGCCCATGTCCTTGATACGTCTGTGCGTGGTCGCTCTTGATGAACTGACTGTTGCGTCAGTCCACTCATTGTGAAACTCCCCCAAATATTTGAATGACCTTCGCTTGATAATCTTCTCAAGGCTCCGGTTTTCCCTGTTGCTTGTGCACCTTTTCCTACCACGTTTTTTCATTCCACTCGACTTTCTATGAATATGCTCGGATACAGAACTCTGAACTGCCAGCTTCTTTAGCAATGATGTTTTGAGGCTTTCCCTCCTGTAGAGGGTGTCGATGACTGTAATCTGCACAACTGTCAAGTCAGCAGTCTTCTACATGATTGTGAAGCTTACTGAACTATATACTGAGAGACAATTTACAGTCTACAATATTGCATTATTGCATTTCAGAAAATTAAATTATCTGAGATACTGAATTTGGGGTTTTCATGAGCTGTAAACCATAATTATTAAGATTAAAACAAATACAGGATTTAACTATTTTTATCCAGTTTAATTAATCCACAACATAAACATTTCACTTTGCCAATGGTGTCAGGGTACGGCCAGGGAGAGGGGAACACAAACGTGGGAAATGGAGGCAGTAGACAGAGGATAAAAAAAGAAATGTCTTTAATATAAGAATAAGACAAGCAGGATGAATACCAACAACAGAGCAGGTGTGTAGTATGCCGGCTGGCGGTTGGTAGTCGCTACAGACAGAGCTGTCGGGCCGGTGGATAATCGGGCTGGATCATCGAGTGTGGAGAGGCCGGAGTAACGGCGGCGACGAGTAGCGTGGCAGTCGGGTTTGTGGGGGCGAACAACAAGGCAGACGGGACTGTCGGAATAGACAAGGCGTCGAGGTGTGGGAAGGCCGGAGAAACGGCGGGGGTGCGTAGCGAGGTAGACAAACCTAGAGCAGAGTCGGCGAAGCAGACAGGACTGTAGAGTAGATGATCCTAACAGGTAGACGGGGCTGCAGGGTAGACGAGGCGTCGAGGAACATCAGGAAAATAGGAGAAGCGCTGGTACGTGCAAACGTAACAAAGGCAACAAACTGGCAATAGTTGTTGGGGCGGAAAAGCCTCTTAAACTTCTGCCCAGGAAGCGGAGGAGAAGTAGTCGCACGTGAGGCTATTAGGTGGCCGAAGACGTGGTTTCCTATTGTGCATTTCTATTGCGGTTTCAGAATTGTTACACCCTTAGTCATTACTGTAAACCAAAAGCAATGGTATGTCCACATCAGTCTCATGAGATCACCATCAAATAGTGCAAATAGTTCACCCTGTATGAAACACCATGTACAAGTTCTCCACAATGCAGTAGCTACTCTATATACAAAGTCAGTTTACGCCCTTCCCGAGTTTTAATATCAATTTCCACCAAGAATATAACTGGTCCAAGTAGTTATAACCTTTACAATGAACTTTTCTTTCTCTCAACTTGCAATAATGCAGGAACAATGTCTGCTTCCAAGCTGAATTCCTGCTTATACATCAAGTTTCCACCAGATTTAAGTAGCTGCTGTCGGGGATCTTTTAACATCTACGCATGAGAGATCATGGGGGTTCTCGCAACCTTGCTAGATCTCCATTCTGTCTTGAGTTTTGGCAGCATAATGACACTGTACATTAGGTGAGGAAGATGTTTGAAGGTGGTCTGCTGTGTTTTGTATGAAAGGTGACAGTGTGTGAACAGAGATAACGAAAATAGGGGTATTCTGAAATTGATGTGGATTGAACATCAAATTAAGTTATATTAGTAGCAATTAGAGATGCTTACAAAACATAACTACATTAAAGGAACTCAGTGTACAAAATTGCTGATGTAGTTTAATCTGTTACATAATCGTTATTGTTTTAATTGGTAACAGTTCTGGGTGGCTAACACTTCTCTCTACTCCTCCCCCTAAAAAGGACATAGGCTCATGTAACACATGATTTATATTATATAGTATTTTAGGTTAAAATAAGGAAAACTCTTTAAAATCATTCTTGTAAGTGATGTTCTCTTCAAATATAATTAGTGAGCATTTGTTGGGTATACAAAGGGTTAATATTTAGTAACTATGGCAAAATTTACTGATTTGCTAGTTGGCCAATAGGAAATCTAGCTGGTGGCAGGTAGGTAATCGAAACTCTAGCTGGTGGCAGGTAGCCCCACCCATCTGCATCCGTGTTATTGAGAGCTAGTGAGAACCAGTGTTGCCAACTTAGGGACTTTGTCGCTATATTTAGCGAGTTTTCGCTCAGAGGCGGCCCAGCTCTCCCGCAGCAGTCCCTCTCAGTGCTGCAGTCAGAGCCAGGCATGTTCACCCTCCGCATCCAGACTGCAAATTAACCTCGCATGTGCCGGGATTGATGCCGCTGATCCCGCCGCCCTTCAAAATGTTCATGTTATACTGTGTTTACTTGTAGGCTCCTTAGTGGATCATACGGTTAAAAATAAATAATAATAATGTGTAACTCCGCCATAGTGTCTTTTTATTGTTAATTTTTCCAGTCCCAAGCCCGGATAAAGGACGAGGGTTGGAATTGTAATGTAAAAAAAACAAATATGAATCGACAGAAAGTAGTTCTATATATTTCGTGTGTTTTTACTCGCTTTTTATCTCACGTTATTCCTCTCACACAGTCATTCACAATGACATGGCAAATTAGGCGATGACGTCATTTAACGACTTCTAGCGACTTTTAGCACAGCCAATAGCTAATTTCCTTACTGGGGAGTTGGCAACACTGGTGAGAACAATATTTTTCAAGTGTGTGTGGAAAGAGAGAAGCACAGTTTTGCTTCGTTGGATAAAAAATTAAATACCTTAGTGAGAAATAGAGGAAACTAGATTCTGAAAGTGGCAGTAGTACAAACGTGATAGCTAACTGCTATAGAAATACGGTTCATAAGTGCAGTGGTGAAATACAGTTCTAGAAGTTACTAGCTGCGGTGTCTGTGATCTTTGGAATTTTCTGCGACACACTGCTTTTATGGTTTCAAAAGCAAGGTAATTAATTTATATTGAGACTGATTTTCATGCATTATATTTCAGTTAACTGTAAAAGTAATTTTTGTTTTACTAAAAGAGCACTAAAGTTGCAATTTGTATCATATTTCTTGGTTTTAGAAAACCGCATGGTTTTACTGGGCGCCACCATTTTTGGTGTGGGTGTCCAGCCGTTCTGGTGAAATCGGTAATTTTCAACTTTACACACTAATTATTTGCACTTACTGACTTAATGAAGCTAAATTGTTAGAATAGAATGGTTTTGCACTTGTATGTAAGATGTATTTTTGTTACAGTCAAATTATTGATGTGTATGTATACTGAAATGTTAAAAGGCATGTATGAAAATAATTACCATATAGTATTGTATATTGTTGTATTTTGAAGCTCTTGTAATGTTAATTTTTACATGATGTAGTCAACAGTCAGAACAAACTGTAGAGTGAATTGAATATTGAACACATTGAAATATGTTTCTGACGCTGTAGGTTGACAGGTCAGGTTTTTGGTTTTTTCCTTTGAATGCTTCCTTTTCCGTCTGGATGGGATACTGGTGAAATTGATGGCAAGCCATTGTCCTGAATGATAGTTGGAGCTGTCCCTTCAACATTGTTGGACCCATCTTGCCATTACTACACTCTGCGGTGTGGTAGGCCCCACTGCAACAACCCCCCTCACTCATCTTCATTCTTAAGCCCCACACACACACACCAACACACATACCACACGGAACTCTGAACTCTGACTTATCTTGGACATATGTTTTGTTTGGACTTTGGACTTCCTTCAACATCCATTAATTTGCTTACTGAGGATATAGTGCTGATTGGTAGAAGTCATTCTTCCAATTGAGGTTTAACTGTTACATGGTTGATTTCTGAGATTAAAATATTGTATTGAATTTGAATAACTTGGATGTGGTGACATTTAGAATTAAGGGTGAACCCATGATTATCATAAAATAACCAAACGAAGTGAAACACTCACCTTCTGCTATTTATGTTGGATGTCATAGTCAATTGTGATATCATTGGTTTTATTTTTTTGTCTCATCTTTGATACCAAATTGAAATTGTAACATTTTGTTTTCTTAATACAGAAAGCCGGCAGTTTCTTTTACATTTAACACTTGCTGTCTTGAGTTTCATTTTAAACATTTCACATCGCTCCAGTATCCGAAACGATTGGATTAACTGACCCACATTTGTTATTTAAAATCAGTTTCACTTGTAAATCCTTATAGGTGTTACACTCACATAATTTTGGACCCCTCTCCTGCAGTTGACCACAACATATAAATGGTGGCTGAGCCAGAGATGTTAGGTACTATAGATGCAATAATATATTCAAGCAGTGTGCAATACAATTGTAGGTTGCATTTATGCATCAAAACCAAAACAGACATTTCAATAGACATTTCTATATTTTCTCCAAGGAGTTTTAACAATCAATCCATTTCCTACTTCCAGTCCTTTCTTGACCATTTCCTGCCAGATCAAGTTGGCCAGTTAAATCACTTGCATCCTGTCCAAAAGCCTGTGAGTGAGTCCCATCCAATCACTGGCATTATTTTGCCACTTTCCAAATTGATTGGTCCTTTTTTCCTGCTCGCCCCTACCATTTAAGACCCCCTCCCACCCTAGAGGAGGTCCACATTAGTATCGACGTAGTGGATATTTTTCACTGGCGAGTTCCAGAGAGCTGTCGCTTTGCCCTTTCAGGGAGAGAATGAGATTATTGGATATTTATGGCGCCGTGTGACAACCTCGAAGATGCATGGAAGAATGCCCCAAGCATCATCCTAGGATTTCAAACAAGCTCTTTCCGGATGGGAGGAACAGGGAGTTAGAGAGTCTCTTTCCCCGTAATGTTCACGGGAAAGCTCTTATGGACATTGTATCCCATAAAGCAGCCCGGAGATGTGAATTGACTCAGTACTTAAATAAGGATCGCTTTCTCTTTTATGACGACTTAGCCTCTGCGTTTTATCGCTTTAGTGTGAAATTAAAACCGCGGCCATCGTGGCTTTCAAAAGATTTGATTTCGTCCTGATCTGTGGCGTAAGTAACATGTTTACGCCCCCCCACCTCTGTCTGCACAACAAGGCGTCAGTCGTTGCATCATCTGGTTTCACAGAGCGCAGAGGGCCGCTAGGCATACAAGAGGGGGGATGAGAAGTAAAACTTGTGAAAAAGAGAGAGGCTCTCTAGAGAGTCCTTGACCTCACCTTTGGAGTTAAAGTTTCCCTATATTAGTGGCGCTCAGGGTTCTGGTAATCAACAGTCACTTCAGTTGGCCGCCACTAAACTAGGACACAAGGATAGGGAGGAGGGGAAAAGGTAGGAAGGTGCATTTGTGTGTTGGGTGGGGGGGTTGAATCAAATGCACAGAGACCACAAAGAGCCAGCGGATTGGTCATCCTCCAAGGCACTTCTGACCGCCGGCTCTTGTGAAAAGCGAGAAGCCGTGTAGGGCTCAAGTTTTCGGAAATGTAAAAAAAGAAAAGAAAAAAGAAGGTAGCATGAGAGAGTAAGGCGTCTAAGGCCTTGCACATTTTTTTCCCCCTGTCTCTTTGTCGGTCTTGTTCTTTGTCTCCCTCTGCAAACAAAACACACTTTGTTGTATAAAATATGAGATGGGTGTTTGGAATGGCATGGGTTTCTCTCTCTCTCTCTCTCTCTCTCTCTCTCTCTCTCTCTCTCTCTCTCTCTCTCTCCCCATCTCTCGCTGTCACAGCAGAGATTTTAAATTCATGACATGGGCTCCCTATAATAGGTTGCAGGGGACATGCAAAGAGAGACTGCAAGCAAAAAAAAGGTGTGGGGGGGTGTAGTAAAAGAATTTGCAAGAGGGATACACTGATAATTAAATTTCAAGTTAAAAGCTCTGTTCATCATGCGGCCTCATTTGCATATACCTTAAATATTCATGAGCTTAATTTGCATGAGCAGGCACAGTGTCTCCACATCGGATGTCACACATGTTGATTCATTTGACAAAAATACAGAGATACAAAAAACAATGCTCTTTAACCATTTGCGCTGTTTAATGGCTAATTGAGGCTAATTTATGTAAAACATTTGGTAGACATGGTATTGTCATTGATTTTGTCATTCAAATGTACTCATATTGTGTACAATACCTGGTTGGTTTCTGTACATGGGCTGTTTCTGTTATACATGAGAAGATGCGCAGTGCAAGGATAAAAACATGCTCCTCCATATATTACATTGTCGTGCAATGTAGGCCATGTTGCCATGGTATTTTCCTGAACATTCCACCATTCTATATGTGGAGTTCACATAACATGTATAGGCTATGTCATGTATGTTAATAATCATTTTACAGATCTAGTGAGCTTCAGTTGAGTCTGCATGTCAGTGGAATTCAAAAGGAAGATAAGAGTATTCCAACACATAAGAAGTAAAAAGCCTAAATTCAGACAATGACAGAAACCATCACAACAACTGTATATGGACGTAACTGCTAAAGCCCATAAGACTCATCTGGAGGTGATACCTTTGCATTAAAACAAGCACACACTCCCCCTCTTGCCACCAGTGGCAAACAGATGCCTGCCGTGGTCACACCGCGCCGGCATCACCAAGGCAACACACTGCTGCATATTTAACACCAGGGGATGGCCCGAGGGGATAGCACAACCTAAATGGGTGGGGTGGGGGGGATAAGGTGGACGGATAACATGAGAGAGAAACAACAAAATGATACATATATATATACATGGCTAAAAGTGAATCATTTAAATGCCGCCTCATCCAGTTGTGTTTTGTCCTGTTCTGTTTTGTTCTGCTCCACTTCAGGGCTACACTGTCCTGTTGATTTTCCCTGGGATTGAGACATCATTTTGGAGGGCGGGGGGAGGGGTGAATA
>JAODOY010043783.1:0-19782 GCA_025399855.1 Forbesichthys papilliferus | reverse complement strand
TCTCTCTCTCTCTCTCTCTCTCTCTCTCTCTCTCTCTCTCTCTCTCTCTCTCTCTCTCTCTCTCACACACACACACTTAACCACAGAGAGCGGTGGTGTTCATGTGACTGATAAGAGCAGATGTACTGAGTGGCATATTAGACATACAGTACGTTGCTCTCCTTCTACACACCATTGAAGTTTTAGATTTCAGGTCTCTAATTGTACCTGTAATACAGACAGTATAAAGCCTCTGTCTGTCTGTGTGTGTGTGTCTGTGTGTGTGCACGTGTGTGCGTGTGCACGTGTGCATGTGTGTGCACGGGCACTGTGCGAGTGCGTACATCTGAGTACGGTCACCTGTACCAGAGGAATTTTGATTCACGGTAGCAGACTGGCTCTAATGTACCGCAGTGTTACCAGGGTTACCAGGGTTAATCGTGACACGACTACAGTAAGTCATGATGTAAGAAGAAGAGGAGGAAGTGAGAGGACAGTGGGCATGGACGTGTGTGCGTGTGTGTGTGTGCGTGTGCGTGTGTGTGTGTGTGCGTGTGTGCGTTGAAGTTTAATCAATTAAACGTTTAAATTAAATTCACATTTTTCTCTTTTAATATTCGTTGTACATTTGCGACACATTTGTCAAGTGAACACCTGGGAGACTTTCCTCGCTGGTCTGTCAATATAAGTCCCCCCCTTCCCCCTCCTTCCTTCACCGCCACCATTTCTAGAAGGAATCTATTCTGTCTTGCCTTATCGCTGGTGGTGGTCATTATCAGGTCCTGTCCTGCAGTTCAGAGTCACTCGGGATACTGCTTACACACACACACACACACACACACACACTGCTTACACACACACACTGAAGCACACGCACACTGACGCACACGCACACACACACACACTACACAGAGACATAGAGACATCCTCTTATACATGCACATGGTACATGCCAGCACAAACACACGCACACATTCTGCTCACACACACACATGCACACACACAGACACACACACACATGCACACACACAGACACACACACGCACACGGTCTCATTGATCCACTAATCTAGGGGGGAGGAGGTGTGACGCTCCTTCAGTTAAAATCATTCTTCCTCCCACATGATAGACAGAGGGATGTAGTATGAGAGGAGCAAGGGCCGAAGAGGAGACGGGAGGAGAAGAATAGAGTGACTGACAGGCCCAAAATTACCTTTTTATGGATTCTGCCTTATAGAGCATCTCCCTCTCTCTCTCCCTCTGTGTAGCATTAAGACCCCATCCCACACACACACACACACACACATAGATTACAGTACAATACATGTCCACACAGTGCAGAGGAGAGCTGTGTTTGTCAGCAGTCGATGGCTCTTGGCGAGTGATCTATCGATGGCGCAGGACCGTGTGAAAGATGACTTCAATATACTTCAATTTAGCCCCACTTCCTTTAATTACTTCCGCCCTGTGTGTGTGTGTGTGATCACCCCAGAGGCTGAATACCATTACATTGTTTAAGCTGATAATAAAAAAAATGGGTTTGGCCATTATTGAATGTAGTCTGACCTGAGCTACAGGATAATAGTTTAACTGATCTGTGTGACAAAACAATATCATGTGTATTTACCCGACAGAGGATTGGTTAACCAATAACTAGGCTTATGTAGCATTTTTCCAACTGATCCTTCCTCCTGGACAAATCGCTATACACAGGCGCTCTGAACACAGAGCTTAGGGCATTGCGCTCAGGCTCTCTCTATGATCATACCATGACACTACTATTACTAAGCTGTTTTGACACATAGGTGAAAGAATATGTTGATAATCTTCTGGCACATTGTGGGCCTACAGCTGTACATGTAGAGAGTGATGCAGGAGACCCATGGTTTAAGTTGAGTTCTTGGGGATTTAAGTTGCCAGTAGCTATCTAGATTAGAGATCAAGAGAAAAGGAAATGTCTCCTAGTTACAGCTAATTTGTTTAGTAAAATTAGCTGTAACACGAGAACACACTTTGTGAGGTAATAATGTCGTGGCTACAACTGATGTCCAAAACCCCATGGCTAATTGATTCAAAATGTAATACCCAGTGAATGCACAGGTCTACTTGCATAGTAGTGATGTGGCCAGATGTGGTAAAGCTGTGGTTCAGATATTTACAACCACCATTCTAAAAAATAAGCACAGGTCAAATTTGTTCTATAACTTTACTTCTTGTAAAACACCTTAGAACATCCAGCAAGGCAAGATATTTTACAAATGACAACGTTAGCCAAAGAAAATCATGTAAAACTCACTTACCGGTCTGTCAATAGGTTAGCTTAGCTAGCTTAGTTAGCCTAGGTGGTCACTGTTGTTGGTTTCAGCCTCACAATGAATGTTTCTACACCTGCGGGACTTCCACACCTGCATGCTAAATTATCTTTGTGTTGTCACAGAGTCTTTGCACTAAAACCGGTCCATTTCCACCTGCACATTACATTCATTGGTCATTTAGCCTACTATATTCATAAAATGGTGGACATGCACTTGATATCCTATTATTACACGCATACACACACACATACACAGTTACGCACACAGTAACTAAATAAACTAAATAACATAGTTATTAAAACTATTTTGTAAAGTCTAATATTATACTATATATAAAAACTGCTAATTAAAATTGTGTTAAAAATCTGCTATAGAATCTGGCCTTACATGCTTTTCTCCACAACTCATGTTCTGCCATGTTGTGTGTAATTTGTGGTGGAAGGATACTATATATTATGTGGTTTAGGGTTTGTGGATATAGGTTGAAGATGGTGGTTAGGTGGATATGTGACAGAATCTGCTGTGCCCTTCTGTGCAACATGTTTTGTGTCTTCAGAACTATTGACAATGACAGGGTGGAGAAAAATAGGTGGCTGTGGAAATGTTTAATGTACGATATGTCACAAAACACTCTTTCATTGAACCCAAGTGGAAGAAAACAGCAGTGATGGGATGTAGCACGTCAAGTGCATCTGTTTTTTAGTTTTCATTCACACTTGCTCACTCACTTATTGTCCTTTATTAATCAATAGGCTTCATTCCATACATGTAAGCAATAACACAAGAGAGCAATAGAGGGAGTACGTTAGACTGAATATCCGCACGGCTGTGATTCGGTCGTAGGTGCTATGCCAAAGATAATAAACATCATGCTAGCTTGTTCCATACAACTTCGCGTTACCACAGGTAAGCAAATTTGTATCCAATACAGCCACGTTTGTTTCATGTAGTCATATACATTTGCCTGTTTCCATTTATCACACAGCCAGTGAAGTAAAATCTGTTGAGTCACTTGAACTGCGTATCAGAAGTGTGTTGTTTTTTAATTAGCAACTGTTATTAGAAGAACACTGGTAAAGTGGACTGATACATGCATAATTAAAAGTCCCAGTGCGTTAGACTGAAATATTGGCACTCATGGAATGTCTCTCGTCCAATCAAATCACTTGGTTGGAACTAACTGTTATATAAGGTATGTATAATTACATTTTTACAATATGCTCAAAGATATACAGTCAATAAAAAATATTGTATTTGATGTTATGTTAAAATGAAACCAATACAAATATATTGTTGTTCCAAATAATGTTTTTCTAAATGTTTGTAATCTGTTTAAAGTAATCTGTTAAATAAACTAAACACACAGCCATATAGTCATGAGGTAAACAAAATGCAGTTTCTTTATAATAGTTACTGTATGCTAGCCGTACAGTAGCGTACTGCTTGTGATGTATGTATGTATTAATAAAGAAGTCAACAAGGCCACAAGGTTTATTTTTGTAGACTGATTTCAACACACCTGACTCACTCAGTACAGTCACAAAGAACACATCAGAGAGAGGTGTGCATGTGAATGCATGTCTGCATGTGTGTGTGTGTGTGTGTGTGTTTGTGTGTGTTTGTGTATGTATCTGTGAACATAAGCCAGGGGTTCTCCTGACTTGAGGGCTGTCTGATTGATGTGTGAATCTGTGTGTGTGTGTGCGTGTGTGTGTGTTGTGTGTGTGTAACCCTCTCTTCACCTTTTTGTCTCCTACTCTGTTTTATGTGTCGGTTAGGGACTACACTATCAAAATACTGTAGGAACTACACTCTGAAACTCTCGCTTGTGATCCAGTTGCTGATGAGAGCGCTGAGGTTCTTTGCACTAATAGTAGAATGCTCTATTCCAGTGCCCAAGGCATGGTCTTGGGTGACATGGGTGTTAATTTTATATGTCAAATAGTGTAAAACCTATTGAGTCTTGATATTACGATGATGGAAGAATCTTTAAGACCACAATCATTTGGGGGTTTCCTGGGCATGTACAGCACTGTATAAAAACACAGCGAAAACAATTGCAACAGATACATACATAGAGTTTCAGTGGTGGAGAAGGATGTAGTGGCTGAATTTTGAGGAAAACAATGATAGATTATTCATGTTTTCTGATTCATGTCTAAAGTGAATATAATTGTATTAAATTAAATGTTTTTAATTTGTATAGTCAGCGATTGTAAGCTAATGGTTTTTTGTCAAATTCAGTCATTACACAGCCCTGGCTCTGTAAATGGTAACAAAGTGGTGCAGACCACACACAACAACAATATCCTATTGCCAATGTGTTTCCAGTGTGTGCGGTAAAGCTTCTGAGAGAACACCCTATGTCATTGAAGGGAGAGGTGTTTTGTTTTGATCGAGTTCAAATTTCTAAACATTTTTTACAGAATGACTGACTATACCTTTAACAAAATATATAAATTTATAGAAATATTAACCAAATCAAATTAAAAATCAATTGTCACATATGTCGGTGTATCTCTTGCACAACATGAAACACTGTATCGCCATGGCAATGTAAAATATTTGTGTTTATACTCTTATGTGCACAAGTGTGCATGTGTGTGCACATGTATGCATGTGTGTGTGTGTTTGTGTTTATGGCTATGTGTGTTTAGATGACAGTGCTCTGTACTTGGTACATTTCTCAAGTTAACACAGGTAACACAGGTGTTCCTTCTGCATACAAACACAGATGGACATGCACACACATGAGCGACACACACACACACACACACAGAGAGAGGGAGAGAGAGAGAGAGAGAGAGAGAGAGGTCTTGGAGACAGGAATCGATGAAGTCAGTTTGACTCACCACCACCACCACCCCCTTCATACACGCACACACACACACACACACACATGCACCGCAAACTTCAAAAGCAGATTCTAGTCTGACAGGCCAACAACACTATAGAACCCACATGCATTTTGATTCTCCATTCCTTTCCTCAGAAACCCACCTGTTTCCTACACCCTTTAAATGACGCTGCTCTCTCTCTGTGTGCTGCCTGTATTTACCGCAAGAGGTTGAGGCTATCTACCTCTATCCATAACGTATGCTGGTACTCTGCTTCAGACGTTGGCACTCTCTCATTCTCGGCCATACACTGTGGGCCCCTATCCGGATCAGACCAATCCGCTGAGCCTTGCCTCTAACTAGACACAATGTAGCGACGCTCCTGCATGTGTGACTGGGAACATTTGAACCAGAACATTCTCTGATCTAATTCACAGATGCTGGCTAGAGCCACAGAGCAAACTCCGGAGCGTGTTCCCCATCCCAGCAGTTATGAAACATTTTGACCCCCTTCCCCCTCAAAAGTAGTTCATAATATATGTCATTATTTGAATAGCCAATGCAGTTCAACATGTATTTGTAAATGCATGTCAAATATAATAACAATGTTTGAATCATCCCATATTGGGTATAATGTATACATTCAGTACCCTGGGCTATGTCTACATATTGTATGTATTATATATATTTTAATATATTGTATGTCATATCTTGTGATGTAAGAATGCGGAGGTGTTGCAGCTCTGAGCTTGGAGTGAGGTTTGTACATTACAGGCAATCAACACACCATGACCTATGACCTCTAATGATTATGTAATCTCCTGGAATATGGGATTGATTTGCTCTTTTTGATGTTCTTCCATGCAGATAGATTTATAGTGTAGACTGTTGAGTCAGTTTGCCAGCATTCAAGTCTTGTGTGATGGTGCAGAAGGCTTGCGGTATTTATGGGAGCTGGCTTCTTCTCTCAGAACATACTCATTCTTACATACTCTGCATGCTACAGATCTACATGATGGAAAGCTAATGACTGATACTAGCTTTGCTATTTAAGTTAGTAATATAGAATAGAATACAATTTTTTGCAAACAAACATTTCTGGCCAGCAAAATTTTAACCAAGAATGTTTAGGTTATCTGGACTATCTTTCTTTTAGAGAGAAATATGTCAAATGTTATCTGCATTTAATATACATGTTTGTTAAAAGGGGTAATTTATGCTTATAAACTATATGTATTCTAATTGTTTTTATACTGTATCTCTTATTTGTGTTGGTTGAGTGGAAAACATTTCATAAGTATGAATTTAAGTTAGAAATCCCCAATATCACCACCCTCCTGTCTCTCCCTCTCTCCTCTGAAATTTTGTCTTTATCTCTATTACTATCTCTCTCTCTCTTCTGCACTTTTTTATTTCTCTCTCTCTCTCTCTCTCTCTCTCTGTCTCAACTGACACCTGGCCCAATCATTCTCCGCTATATTGTAGGAAGGAGGGATGACTCAGAGAAGATGGAGGGTGAAAGATTAAGGGAAGATAAAGCGGAGGATGAAAGCGTGCGTCGGAGCACCGGGGTTGCCAGTCATCATCTAATTGCAGTGTCTGTCAGAGAGGACGCGCGTGTAGCTGGAGAGTCAACTAGGTCCTCACACGGAGGGTGCCATGTTTCCCTGGGTCATTGTCTTTATTTCCAGTTTAGACGTTTATTCACCAGCCCAGTTGGCTTCAAGGAGTTTTAACAATTCAATTAAATCACATTTTAAATTACATTATTTCTAATGTCTAATATTTCTAATTAATAAAATATTATACATTTGAATCTTGTTAATTGTCACTAATAAAATGTGCATATCAATTTCTTTGTTGTTTGTATTGTGGCGAGGTGTGGGCGTGGTTTGGAGCTGTCTGTGAACGGAGGGATAGCGTTGGGCGTGGTTCACGGGACTCTGGGGATTGGGAACAGTTGTGTGGGTTCATACTAATCACCTGTGACCCTAGAAAAGTATACTGGGTTAAAGAAGAGGCCTGCCTTCGTATTTATCTGCTGCTGAGGCAGCCCACCATTCCAAATTACAAATAAGAATAAATAAACAAACTCACCTGTTTACATGTCGTTAGTCCGTCACATGTATATTTGGACGTTATTTTTTTAGGTGTTTTATACTATAAAAAAGTGTTTTCAGGCTATATATGACTTGCTACCACTAGATGGCACACTAAACACACCATCATCTCAAACCAAAACAAATGCTTTGTGGGCCACAAGCACGCGCACACACACACACACACACACACACACACACATGCGCACACATACACTACAAACATGCTGCGGGCCCCTATGAAAACATGTATTAGAGGAGATCAAATTACAACACATGATGTCATTCTCTGCACAGGACGCAACTACTTAAGAATGAAGTTATTTGCTGATATATTGATGTTCACAATATCGTAAATAGTACCGTTAAATGTTTCTTTATGGGGTCACAAAGAATTTAAAAGTCATAAGGCCTGAGAACCACTGCGTGCCTTACATCTGTAGTTTGGTGGTTGTTCACTGGCAGTAATCCTGTCTATCGAAATGCTTGATGGCACTGGAGCATGCTCCCAGCTGCTGTGTAGGCAAATTCTATTAAAATCCTTTAACCGTGTAACAGTGAGAACGCTGCAGCCATGTATAGAATAAGAAATCGCTTGTGGCTTCCTTTGTCTTTTATTATATATCACATTGTATCTGTAAAAATATATTCTCAAAATAAATAAATATATGAAATAAATATATGTCCTGGGAGGAGAAAATTGCATAAAAATAATGCATAAATTAAAAAAAACAAAAAAAACTTAAAATGTGTTTTTAAAATTCCTTTGTCGGGCCCATGCTTGTGTGAGAAACAAAATTCAGTCATCGCTGGAATGGAATTCCTTCACTGGAATATGACCAGTTCGATACTTCTACTCATCATGCACTTAAAAGAAAACACAGTTTGATCTGCATGGTCGGAGCCACTCGAAGGAAACTTCCAGCAGCCAATCCCTCTCTCACACACAGTGTCCAAGACAAACATGGCTGCTATCCAGTGCATGTAAACTACCTCATTTGTAAACCGTCCGACAATAAGCAGTGGTTTTAGAATTTTAACAGATCATTTAAATTCTTAGCAGCAAAAGTATGTTTAAACTGAAAAAAAATAGATAGATATGGGACACCGTGAAACTGACAACCTGGCAGCCACAGCCAACATGTACCAACATGTACGCCACATTTATTTCCAGTGTGCCATTTGTTCTCCATTCTCCTGAGGTCAAGTCTTAAAGACCATTACGTTTGTTGAGAACATGCATTGGAGAGCTGGCCAAAACCCGACTATAATGGATGGAACAGCAAGCTCCTCCGTATTGCAGCCACGGGCACCATATATGCATAGGGAAAAGAATGGGTCAATACAAGTGAAGAACAAGAAGGTCTCTGGTCTTCCTAGTCCACCACAGAGCTCTGGTACAATCTTGCAGAATCAAAGTCCCTGTCCGGTCTGTTAGCAAGGGTTTAAGATTCCTCACACCCACACCAGAGGGAAGCATGTACATTTGCCTTGATCCTCGTCTTGCTTCACATCTGAAGGACTTCCAAGTCCTTCAACATGGAGTTAGGTTCAGATGCACTCATATCGCTCTACAGCTTAGTCCACTTCTGAAGGGTTTGGGTTACCTCTCGAATCTCAGCTCTGGCCCAAAATGTCCCTGTAGAGCTCGGGGACCCTGTCTGGATCGACCGGCCGTGGCAGGAAGTGTGTAAACCTCTGGTGCCTCCTTGACCTTGTTCCGTCCCTAGATGTCCCATCTTTGTTGAGGGCAACAAAATAAAATGCACCCCTCTCCCCATGCCGGTAGATGTTGGAAGAGTAGGTGTTGTACCAGTTCTCTTCAAACTGCTCCTTGAAAACACCTTCGGCTGACAGCTTCTCCTGCAGACACAAATAGAGGAAATGATTAGCAAATGAACAAAAGCATGTTCTCCCCATGCACACATGAACACATGCTACTGTGCCACCTGCTTGCAACCTAGAAACACATGATTGTGTGCTCTCAGCAGTATGTGAATGTGTGCGTGCGTGCGTGTAAGTGCGCATGTGTGTCTGTGTGTGTGTGTGTGTGTGTGTACTCACAGCGCCATACAGTTCTCCCTTGCTGTTCATGGCAAGGTAGAGACCACTGTCCACCCCTCTGATGCTGACCAGCCCCACAGCCAGACTGATGAACTCCAGGATTCCTGCACATGCACGCGCACACACACACACACAGAGATCAGCAGCGTAATTACACATCATGCCCATTGTATTACAAAAAGATTATTTTCACACTGACTCTCCCATTGATCAACTGCAGACAAACTGTATATAATGATGACAGTGATGCTGTAGTGACTCCTGTGTAGCAAATGGCTCTACTGACTTAGATAGGAGTTCAAGACCCTTGACTTGTGTTTCAAGGCACTGAATTACCATTGTATGTATTATGAATCCAGTATAATATAATATAATATAATATAATATAATATAATATAATATAATATAGAATAATATTCACAGGGCAGCGTGCAAACCCACAGTAAATTATAGCCTGTATATGCAAGTATGACTATTACTATCAGCTGCCTTGTAGGAATGCACAGGACATCTCATATTGCAAATTACACAATGTTAGATCATTCATTTTCATTTAAATTTGATATGAAAAGTGTTGGATTTAAAAATGTCTCCAGTCTGGAAACGATATAAGCTACATTTTGATTTCAACCTTTTGATAAAATGCAGATCGGATGCAGATCTAATCTACATCCAACGTCAAATTCCAATAGTAAATTTGACTTTTGTAGTACATGTTCAGTAATTATTTATTAGCCTATGTCCTATGACCTAATTATGGCTTTATTCATGTATTAATGGGTTATTACCAACATGTAGGACTGTACTTTAGCTATACTGACAGAGGCATGCGACTGATTCCCTCATGGCTACATGCTTGACACTATGCAGGGAATACAATTTATAATAACAATAAGCCTATCGGCTGCTATACTACTACTACTACTACTATTACTATGAATACTACGAGTATGAATACTACTACTACTACTACTACTACTACTATTACTACTACTAATAATAATAATAATAATAATAATAATAATAACAGCATAACGTTTGTGTGGTTTCTTACCGAATCTGCTGTGGTCCTTCCGGGTCCCTTGCACAGTCCCGTCGGTGTGGATCTCCAGATGATAGCCGGTCCTGCAGTAGAGCTGTCGCCGCCTGAGTATCCCTTTCAGATGGCTGAGATCTGCAAGGCTTCGGGAGAGCTTCTCCGCAGACACCAGGTGCTCGTGATGCTGCTGTCCGCCCATCAAGCCCAGTCCGGTAACGGAATTGTAGTCCACAGCCCCGGCTGGGGTGAGAAAGAACTGGGAGCCCACAGGAGCAGAAACAGCGTCCAGAAAACCGTTAGTAAAGCTCCCCAGCTCGCCCGCCGTCCCCATCACAGACCCCCGAACCAGTGCAACCTTTAGATGCGATCCGAAGTGATGACAGCCTCAGCAAGCCAGCCCGCGATGTTTCGCTGTATGAAGCAGAAAAGTTAATCGAAAATCCACTGCGTGTGTGTGTTTTGCGCAGTCACCAATTGCAATTCTGGAATTTCTGGATTGATTAATTTTCGGATTAAAATCCCAGGTTATCTTTATTCCAGTAGGCTATCACAGTCACAGCAGCACATGCCTATCCTCTCTCCTCTCCTATTTATCGCTCTGCCTCCTCTTCTGCCGCGCGCTGTCTCTCCTTACGACCCCAGGATACTCCCCTTTGCTCCGGTGCGTAGAGGGCTTCCCTCTCTCTCTCTCCCTCTCTTTCTCTCTCTCTCTCTCTCTCTCTCTCTCTCTCTCTCTCTCTCTCTCTCTATGTCTCTCTATTTCTCCTCCTCCTCCTTTTCCACCACTTCTCCTCCTCCTTAATTTACTTCTATCGTTTTTTCAGTTCTGGACACATGGCGTCCTCAGTGCGCCTGTAGCAGGGGATTCACACACTGCACCTATAGTGTTCTGTATGGAAATAGACCCCGTTTTTCTCTTTTATACATCGCCTCCAACACCCATTTAACACCCCTACCACCCATTCACCCCACAATGTTGGTAACAGAACTGATCCCACCTTTGATGTGCAATTTCAAATGCATTCAATGAGCGCTCGTCCTAACACGGGTTTCCCCGATAAGACGTTGGCTATATCCCTGCAGCTCGGCGGTTGAGGAATCAACGATCTGCACAAACTGCACAGCGACAGCAAAAATGATGATGGTGTGTAGAGCTGAATGCCTGAAGGAGTGTGTTTGAGTGTATTTGTGTGTTTGTGAGGTGGTGTGTTTGTGTCATGTGTATTTGTCATGTATAGTCTGTTTGTGTTTGTCGAGTCGCGTCGCAAGTGGACTTGTCTCCTTGGCTGATTAATAGCAAGGGATTGCAATGAACTGGGTGTTTGTGTGCGTGTGCGCGTGTGCGTACACGTGACAGAGTGACAGAGATGGAGTGAGAGTGACAAACAGCATGAAAGTGATATTACCATTATCCTAAATGCTTTACAACCTCACGCCCCTTTTTATAAGTGTCTCAGGTGCGCCGAGGAAGGCCGATATAGGAAAGCCCCCCTTTTGCGTAATTTTCGCACCCAGATGTGGATTTATTGCCCACGTTTTATGCAACACACCCGCGCGCGCGGACACACACACACGCACACACACACACACACACGCACACACACACACACACACACACACGCACGCACACACACGCACGCACACATACACACACACCTGTGCAAACGGCATCACTTGACTGTCAATCCGTTCACTGATCTTTCCATGAGGCTTTGAACAGACTGTGAGCCCATATATCCTTAATTGTGGTCTTAAAACAGAAATCAAAGAGACAAAAGACATCAAAGTAAGGTACGTTGTAAGAGGATCAGGCAATAACATCTATGAGAAGGGAATATACCTGTTTGAACTGCGACCTTAAAAATACCCAGACACTTGACACTTACCATCAGTGATGTTTGTTGAAATATCTTTAACCTCATCGTGTTGATCGAAACAAATAAGCTAACGTCCTGTTTTAACGTGGACAGGTCGACAAAGGCTCAATGTCGAGTACGCCATTTCTTCCGTCGATGTTAGTCTAACAGTTGATCTATTAACGACATTAAATTCGAGTAGCCTATAGTCTACAACGTTGTCAGACGTGTTAAACATAGGCTATATTAGCCTAACGGCAGCTATTACGGCATAATACCGCATTGACGCAACAATTAGAGCAACCCACCCTATTAAAAGTGTTGTGAATACTTAATATATTGGACTGAATGATAGAATCGCACCCCTAACATTGACAGCACTCAGCACACAGCATGCTCTGAACTGAACGAAACCAAAGACAAAATGGCCTTCCCTAAACCTTTCAATTCACTGTATCAACTGGCTTTACACATCCTTTCCAGCACTGGTGACATGCCTACATGAACTCGTAAACAAACAGCATGCAAATCTATTTATTTGCTTATTCATTGGGCATGCAGGGGCATGACACGGATATGCGCCCCTGCATTGATTTGATCAATTCAGTGTATATTGCTGAATGGGTTACACACACACACACACACACACACACATACACACACACCCACACACACAAATATAAACGCACACCCCTTCTCCCCTGGGAGTCGTGTTGATAAATGAGTTGAAGGCGCGCCTGAAAGTGTGTGTGCGTGTGTGTGTGTGTGTGTGTGTGTGTTTGTTTGTGCGTGCGTGCGCGCGCGCGGGTGTGTGTGGCCGCAGAATGCAGGCCATTTTGCTCCCATGTCGATTTCTCTCACCAAAGCGCACTGGTAGGTTACGGCAGTATTGCTATCTGCCCGGTTGCCTTATATCTCTCTTGGGTTTGTGCGTGTGTGGAAGAGAGAGAGCATGTTGCACGCGTGTCACGCCCTTGTGCACCTTATACCCTGAGTTCATTAGTATTTATGATTTTTCTCCCCCCACAAACCACTTCACAAAAAGCTCTATATCTTTTCAAAGAGATCGTTCGGAGTCGCCTCGGGCCGATCAGATCCTAATGTATTGGAAATCGACTCACAGTCACAATGAAGATGTCAACTACGACGCAAAATCCCCACAGTCACCCTCCCGCAGGAGATAGCAAGTTGTTCCCAGGGTCACATTGTATTTGAAAGATAATTCATTTTGCTATATTATTTATTCCGTGACAGTGAGATAGTGAAGGGCAACGTGTGGCACATTTGTACATATTCCGAAATTCTGAAACAAACGTTAATATGCTAATATTGGAATATGTGGAATATTAATTTTGAACATGAATGTGCAATCAAAGTCACTGACAGAATATTATATTCCATAGTTACACTTTCACACATTAACTTTTTTTTTTAACATTACGATTCAGTTTGATGAGATAAATTAGGACTATAGCAATAGGCCTATATTATAATATCTGTGTGTAGCATATAATAGGATTTAAGATCTCCATGCTGGCTATAAGGGCAGTATGCAGCCTCGGGGTTGGCTATAGAGATTTCTCCCACACACACAAATGGGGTAATGCAACCTAATCGAAAGCCTGAATAATGGAATAATTGAATAATTTGCCTTGAGGTTGTTAAGATGTAGGCCACCGTTTATTAAAGGCAATAATGGCATTCATGAGTTGTAATCTATTAGTCTCCAAATTGGCATATATCTTAACAATTTTATTTAATTGTGCACATATCTTGATTATATTGCCTATAGGAAAATATACTTATATGTATAGGCATAGTAGCCTTAGCTAATATTAATAATATAAATATAAGTTATTGAATATTATAGGCATACAGTAGCCTAATAACTTTTGTCTTTGGTCACAAGCAAAAAACATGTTTCCTCAAAGACATTAGGCTGTGAAAACAAATGTTTGTGCATGTGTGGCTTTGCTGCCTAATCAGTCAATCAATTCAGCCTTTAATTAATGCGTTGAATTTTGAAGATTTGCAATAGACATATTGTTTGATCTAGCCTATTAGTAGCCTACAGTAGACTTACTATTGAAGAGTGATTCACTATTTTGTAAGCAGGTGAAGTCCCGATTTTGACATAGGCTAGGTTACTTTATTCTTCAGGCATCAAAGGAAAAGTCCCATTGGGTTAACATCCTAATGTGCAGACTTAAATGGAGGGTTAATCTTTGATATTCTTTTGATGAAACTATTTGTGTCTTATGATAGACATAGGCCTACTTCTAGCCTACTGTGAATAGAAGAGGCTATATCTGACATATATCCCATTTTTGGCCAATCAGGTCGTTTTGGTATTTGTGTGTTTACTGAAATGGTATTAGCGTGGGCCTATATGCTCGTTGTAAAAGCGATTGACACGAAAGAAAACGATTGTAGGGTATTTTCATTTAGAAATTTGCCTAAAGGTATCCTAGGTACCTTTGGAGCTTACAGGCTATATTTCACTTTAGCGTCAACACAGCAGCGAGAGTTTAGATCTCGCGATGAAATCAGGGAACGTGCTAGCTCTCTTGCCACAATATTTTCATTATCACAGAAAACCGCTGGGGCAGCAATGGCCGCTTTTCGCCGAGTGGCAGCTCTCGCGACCAGACTAAATCTCTGGTCGCCGTCCAGCAGCGAAAATGTTCGCAATATGGTCAGCAGGGGACGGAGACGGACATGCCTGGCGGTTGGGATGTGTCTCGCAACGGGAGGCGCCCTGGCGTGTTACTTCTACGAGACCGCCGAGAGAGACAGGCGAATGACGTGGAAACACAGCATCAACGGGCGGGTTTTGCTGCCCTCCATCCCTGCTGTTGAAGCCAAGGATAAGGTACCGTAGAGGAAAATAAGTGTCGCGTCAAAATAGTTTCCCAACCGAAATTGTTCCCATACAGTAGTAACCTATACTCATATCCTACAGAAGCCTATAGAGACATAGGCTAGCCTATGCTTAAATTATAACCTGCATAACCGCATGATACATAATAAATGCATTGGTTTGCTCAAGGATGACAGTCTACATTGTGGACACAATATCAGCAAGCCGTGCTTGCTTGCTAAACTACCGTACAGCACTTGTTCTATGGGTTTCAGTTGCTATAATGCCACGTTAGCGAGTTCCTGCTCAGTGCCCAAAATCTTAGGCTTCCCTTAATGTTGACATAAGGGCCTCAGTAAAGAACACTTTCTTGCGCAAAGTGAAGTAATTGAAAAATAGTGTAACTTGCTACTTGCTCACTCTATAATAGTAGCCACACAAATAACTCGTTCCCCAGAAACATTTACTTGTACCTCTGGTTTAGCCACATATTTTCTCTCTTAAGCGGGCGTGTCATTCATATACGCCCGCTGGAAACAATTTGCTTACTATTCAGCATCAAGCCCAGTGGAAATGTTTGGCTCACTATTTGGAATCAATGGTACTAGAGGCGCTCTCCGTTACAGCAGGTGCTGAAATGACAGTAGGCTAAATGCCTACTGAAGTTAATAAAGTAAAGAACACGTATTTGTATTTGTGTGTGCATGGGTATAATATATACACGAATATACAAAATATGGGAATCGTTCACCTAATTGAATTACAAATAAAAATAATTGATTACAAGACATGCAAAACAAAAAGTTACAAGACATAAGAAATTAGACCTACATAGTAGTTTAGTCTACTTCTGGTACATTTCATCAGTTTAGGCTACACTTTATTTTGTGACAAATTCAGGTAGTACAGTAGGTCTACTGCAAGTATAATGCAGTAGCCCTAACACCTTTTTACATACTGGATGCATAGTTGAGCATCTTTTCATAGAAATTCAATTTACATCATATGGAGCGCAGGGAAGAGCTTGCAACATAGAGCTTGCAAAATAGAGAGTAGGGGTGGAAATCTCAGAGGCCCTTTTACACCATGCGTGATGCGAGAAGGATGCAAAAAAGCTAAAAAAAACGGTGACATTTTCGGGACACTTTATTTTGAATGTTTCTACATAATTCCACAATATTTTCATCTACCTGTGTTGCCTGTTGCTGTGGTGTCGGGTGCATGGTACCTTCCTTTTTAGCCTGCTGATGCACTCCGTGGCAAGTTGGCGAATGTTTCTTCCGTTCGTGTAGCATGTACAGGTCAGCTTAGTGCCTGCTATCATTTTTGAGTACCACCAAATAAAGCAGGCAGGCTATCATCGTGGAAATCTCCATCTGTATTTAGCTACAAAACTAATTCCTAGAATAAATAAACAAGCTGTTGGGTAATATTCTCAGATTTAAGTCGCAAATTTGCGAGAAAAGAAACTCTGATATTCTGAGTTTACAAACGTGCAAAAGTCCGAGAAAAAAATGCAACTTTGTGCAATTTTGCTATGAAAAAAATCTGAAGTAGTGGTCCAAATATGTCAGTTCCTAAAGTGCCAGAGCTACTACTGTACTGTATCCTATGTAATTGTAATTGTCTCAGGAAAATGGAGCACGATCTACGAAAATGAAACAAGAAGTTCATATACAGCATGACCGGGAGGAGGAACAGTCGTCAAAGACACTACAATTATTTGCTATGCATATAGGTTAGATCTGCAGAATATGGTTAACTTAACTTCGTTCAGATGAGACTGCCAGACACAATCTCTTGTGCAGTCAAGACTCCGTTACGGTACTGGAAAGCCCTTATATCTTTTGCCAGGATAAAGCTTACAAACTCTTGAACATGGTTAATCAGTTGGCATATAGTATATAAACGTTAGAAATGTCTTCCAAATACACCATCAACTTCTAGCTGCTCTAGCATATTACTATGCTAATGTTAGACAGATTGTGTAATAAACTAGCTGGTGTAATACTTTTGTTTTTCTTTTATTGAGTCAAATTTGTAAGTGCTTCAAGATGATGTCAGTCTCAGATATACCCTACAATTAATTTGGTCCTTAAATTATTTACTAGTGTTAGGGTCATAAAATACAATGTAATGCTTGCCTTGTACAGTCCAAGGCCCAATGTAAGGAAAAATGTAATATATATGTATTAAATTAATCACTTATCTGTTGCTTAAAAACATTTTTTTCCCATGGAAACTGATATAAAATGTCTGAGAGAAAAATATGAAAAGAAAATGTATTTGATCAGGTTGAACAATATGCATGCATACTTACTATTCTACCATGTTTGTCTCCTATCTGCTTAGGAAGAAAAAATGAGAACCTCACGAGTCCTGATTATGTACCCAAACTGTTTGCACACCCATATAGCAACAATAGGTTAATAATAATAATAATATCTATTTATATAGCACTTTTCAAACAGAATTGCAGTTCAAAGTGCTTTACAGAGAGGGACTACATGTACAGTTGTGGTTCCCATAAACAAATACAGAAATAGAGAGAAACAACATTAATGAAAATGGTTAAAGGAATCAGATTAAAAAAAATAAATATAAGAAAAGTTGCATAAAATAATGCAATAAAGATCCACAACGTGATACAGAAATTACATGTTAAATTGGTTAAAATAATCATATGAAAGAAATAAGGTTTGAGTTAATGCCGAGCAGACTAAACTGAAAAGCACTGAGACTTTGGCCCCCAGTGGTGATGGCAATGTTCATGAGAGATAAGACATTATACAGTATTGTACAGATGTAATTATTGCAGATATACAGTATGCTGCCTGTATTGTGCACAGTTGAAAATACCAGCAAGGCCAGATGCAACTGTATCCAGTGAAGCAACAAGTGGACTTGCTGCCATCACTAAGCATGAGACTGGGTCAGGAACTAATATACCATCTCAAGTGTGTAGTAAATAAACAGTTTTGCTCTCCAAACAGTCGAAGTCGACATTTGGCGGCAGGAATTTAGGAATTTACCGCCCACCACAGCACGTTCTTTGTTTTATAGCCCTAATACGCCATCGTACCAGTCCCTGAGCAAGTTTAAATAAATATTCCTGTTATTTTTATGCAGCAGCGATATACATCGCCTTACGATATATCGCAATGTATCGCAATATATCGAATCGTGGCCCCTTTTTCATATGTATCGTGTCGCCTGATTTTTGCCAATAGCACTGTGGACTTTTGAACCCCAGTCATCCCAGCCTTTCTGTGTGGAGTTTCAAAATCAAGATTAATTTACCAGGTTAGCGAGTTTATTCATTTTGTTGCCAAGTCAGGCCAGGTGGCCTGTAGACATAATGCATGTTAAGCACTTCAACATGAGTTAGCAGATGTGTCTGCTAATGACAATGTACTCTATTATGATTATACCAGTTCCAGTAGGTACATTTCTTTTCTTTATGGATAGCATGGCATTGTACTGTATTGATGGTATAGAATGAGAACCAAGCTCTCAAACTTAGTTAACTTTTGTCATTATCCTGAGCCATCGGCAGCCCTGCTCTTACAGTAGATTCCCATGCAGCCATCCCCTCATTTCCTATTCATGCCTACAAAAGCACTCTCGCTGAAGGCAGCATCAAAGCTTTATGAATGAATCTGTATGCTAATTAGCACGCTAGCTGAGCTGTGCAGAAACCTCAGTGCCCCGCAGCCAAACTGATTTAAATTTGGAAACCTGACTGCTAATTATTCAGCTTCATGCAGCACAATCTGTTGGCACAGCAGCTCTCTGCTACTGCAGCTAATCAGCTCCAAGCCTGGGCTTCTCAGAGAGAGAGAGAGAGAGAGAGAGAGAGAGAGAGAGAGAGAGAGAGAGAGAGAGAGAGAGAGAGAGAGAGAGAGATGTTAATCAAGTAGAAAGCTGTAATGAGGGTCTGTATTTCTGAATCAGTGTGTGTGTGTGTGTGTGTGCCATCTCGCTCCCATATAGTACTGTGCCAGAGGTGCTGACTCTATTTATACACACAATAGCTAAATGAAGAGATTATGCCAAGAATAGATGTATCTTCTGGACTTTCAAAAGCAGCAGAGGGTGCAGACCCTGTGCTCTCCTTATAGAGATTTTCAGCGTAGCTACCAGAATTGGGAAGGTTACTGTACATTCATTTCATAATAACCATGGGAAATCACTATTAGTCCCAGTCAAATTCTGGTAAATCGACCCAGTAGCTGGTTTAAAGTACACTTTGGCAGGCAATCAAAGTAGAGGTGCTTCTCTGCAGTGCATACAGTATTAGCATGTTGTGTGGCTTACAAAGCATTCATTGTGGTCTGAGATGCCGGTTCTTAGTGTGACATCTAGTGGTGGAAAATGTCACTTAGAGTCCCTTTAAAGGAGTCATTTCATGCTTCTTTTCATTTGTTGACACATTTCCTTGACTTCTCAATGCAATGTAGTTAACAAGCTTAGGTGAAAATACCACATAGTTTATGTGGAATAGCACATCATATGACTCTTTAGATAACGGTCTGATTTCAGTGACTGTTGCTTTAAATTAAACAAGCCACTGCCCATACTGTATTGTGTTGCAATCACTGACTAACTTTAACTGGTTTTAATATTTTAATGTAAAATATCTATATAATGTTAAAAAAAGTTTTTATATATGTATATAAAGTCTTTAATTGATATTAAATCTGCAAGAGCTTGTTAAAAAAGAAGTGAGTGCAT
>JAODOY010043772.1:0-13809 GCA_025399855.1 Forbesichthys papilliferus | reverse complement strand
TTTAGAGAGAAACGCGAAAATTCTGTAGCTGCTGATGAGGTGAATACATTAAGACTATAGGCTTAAATTTGTTCCAAGCAGTTTTCAATAAAAAAAAATTATGATTTTGATTAATGATTGAAAACTATTGATGATTGAAAACGTGCTTTGTTTATTATTTCTATGACAACTAGCATGTTATTTACTTAGTTCCAGGGTCAACAACATTTCTCTTTTCTTTGAATCACTATCCAGCAAGCTGTTCAATATAGCCTACCATTTAGTACCAAATGAGTCAGCAGCACTATCTAGAGCTCTTCGCCACCTGATACGCACGGTGATGCGCAGCGTATGGACACCGCCTGGGACAGTTGGAAACAGATATCGGGCTGTAATAATTGGGTTTGGACTTCAAAAAACCATACATGTTCGGGTTTGGTTTGGGCTCGGACAGAATTGTGTCGGGCTCAGTCCATGTCAGGCCCAATTAAAGCTCTAGCTGGTACACTGGTTTGTACTGACACACTGGTTTAAAGTCTACTGGTTTTTAGACCATTGGTACACTGTGCTAGTCCAATGGTATACCGATACTAGTTCACTGTTGAAACGTGTGTGTGTGTGTGTGTGTGTGTGTTGTGCATGCTGCAGGTTTAAGGTTTCAGGAGAGCTACCATTGCTCCATGTGAAGATCTCTGACCAGAAGATCCAGGGAGTCTTAGATGTGGTCAACAGCATCCCTCTCCCACACATGGGCTCCACCCCCTCAACCCCCACACAGAAGGTACTTGGTACATTCCAAGAGTGATGAAATACATTGATGGAAATATCAGTTCTAATTTTGTGGTACATTTACATTTTCCCTCACATCCACAAACAGAGATTGTTTCTTCTTTCCCAATATTGTTACCTACATGTTTTTCGATGTAGGTACAGTATGTACATGTTTATACCTGTAGGTAGGTTTGTAAACTCAATGTTGTGCCTTGGTTGCCTCTATGTAGTCAATGTCGTTGAATGATGTCCGGCCCAGAGTTCTCAGTCTCCCGCCTGCCCTCCTGAAAGTCATAGAAACAGGTCGGTGATACCTTTGACCTGGTGACTCTATACTCTATACTGTAGTATATCCTCCATCGTCCACAACATATCATGCCGTTCTGTACAGACAGCTTGACAGAATGGAAAACAAGCTTTTAATGCCGGTGTTCAGGGGAATTATGCTGGCTTGTTGAAAAATGCTACGGGTACATTACGTGTTTGGTTGGTGTTCCCATTACCAATGTCCCATATATAAATGTATAACTCATAGTGCTGTGCAGTATAATAAAAAGAAAAAGCTTCATATTGTTGCATACACTGCACACAGATCTTTGCCTACATTACTCTTTCGGATATTGGCACGGGAAATGACAAATATTAGCACAAAAAGTAGCACAAGGCTATGGGCGTCGACGTGTCAAGCATGACGAAAGTGACGCAATAATGGCCGTGCGCACGTGCAGTAGGTCGATGTCAATTCGACGGGTAGCATAGCTGGTCAAAACACCGGCAGCCCTTTGAAAGATCTACTTGACATCTGTGTCACTAACACCGTTTCAGACTCCGAAGAGGACATCAGTGAGCGCTCTACGGATGAAGAACTCCAGCGGTGTGTTACAGAGGAGCTCACAGATGTCCAT
Source organism: Forbesichthys papilliferus (assembly GCA_025399855.1). Classification (NCBI taxonomy): domain Eukaryota; kingdom Metazoa; phylum Chordata; class Actinopteri; order Percopsiformes; family Amblyopsidae; genus Forbesichthys; species Forbesichthys papilliferus. The sequence continues at coordinate 12,154 of JAODOY010043772.1, read as the reverse complement.
TTCCAGTTTGAAATCAAAGAGGTGCATTGCAATAACATAATATGTATTGTTAATATGTGTTTCTACAGTGACATCACATTCATTTAACTTATTTGTGTGTGTGTGTGTGCGTGCAGGTGTTGTTGGAGCTGACGCGGCAGGCAGACCAGGAGAACACGGTTCTGTCTCTCAGCGTGTGTCAGCTTGGCGCGGAGGGAAAACTGAGGACCTATGACCTCACAGCGACATCATACCTGCGTCGTGTCGCACTAGACTACTGTGAGATACGGGGCTTGATGCACGCAGAACACACACACACACTGTCCAATAGTACATGCTGTGCTGACACATGGACTGTGTTTCAGATGATAACAAGCAGCCCCTGCATCTGATCAGCTCCTCAGACAAACAAGGCTCTGACCTCCTTAAGGTCCAGTACACCAAGGTGTGGTCATACGCACGCACGCACACAAAGTAGAGGTTTGAATGTAACATTTGCCGTCATCTAACTAATGTAACTAATGTTTCATGTAAACATCTATATTGAACTTGTTGTAGATGGCTATTTAGTAGTGATTGGCGATACCAAATTGTATTTTATCGATACCGATACGACGCTGTATTAAAAATAGTAATCTTCTCAATATTACAACATTATCACCAGCATTGATGTTTCATCACAGTAGGCCTACAGTCATAGCATTTAATTTACAGTTTACAAAACACACAGTATTAGTTTCAGGAAAACCAAACAGAAATATCTTCAAATTGCATTTACTTAATTTATGTAATTTGATTGTTTATACATTTGTCCCAATCTCATGCTTACAAAGGTAGCGCCACACCACATTGTGTTTCCTTGTTTGCTGAGTGCTTGCACGCTTGATTCTCACATCACACAGGTTTTTCATAGTCACGTGACTGTGGAAAACTATGACATTCGAAGAACTGAGCACAAAGTATGTAGGCTATGGACTGTGAAAACGTTTAGAAGTGATGCAGCCACCCACGTTTTGTAATATCATTTTATTATCTATATATTTTTAAATAATTGATACCAAATGAGTTACTTGGCAGTATGGAAGTATATATTCCTTGGTATGGATTTCCTCATGCAATATGACAGTTGAATATTTAATCCTTATGTGTGTGCATACGTATGTGTGTGTGTGTGTGTGTGTGTACAGGCTGACATCAATGGCCCCTCCTTCCAAACTATGTTTGACAACACTGAGCAGACACTCAAGGTGAGTGAAAGATTGATGTCTTTTAAAGGGTTGCCATAGAAACAGATGGAAGCTGGCTGTCAATGACTCTATTGTTGCTAAGCAGTCTAGCAATGGTGGACCAGGAATATTACAAAGTGTACACTCCCAATTTGGAGATGTCTCATCACATTTAATTTACTGATATCTAATAAGGTTTGAGTTAAGATAATTATAATAATAAAAAGAATAATAGTACTCAAGGACATGTTATTAAAGGATGAGTATGTCATCTTGGAAAAACCAGTAACGTAGCCACATTTTGAAAGATATAATCGAAAAAAAAGCACCGCCCCTTGCCTCAACCATCCAACCATTTGCATGCCTTCGGTAGAATCCGCAGTCACAATAGTGCACAATGAAGCAGAGTACGCGCAAGAATGTAGCTCAAGCTGACAGACAGTTAGGCCAGCTATTCGCTGAGTTCGGTCTGAACTTTATGACTGTCCGTGGTTTTCACATTCCTGCGACTCTCACAGATGACATACGATATTTCTAATCGTATTGACAGAGCATTTAATTTTGTCATTGCTATCGGGGTGTAAAGAGAATTTCAAGAAATTTTACAAAATGTGCTTCTGAAGCAAATTACATACTCATCCTTCAAGGGTGGTCCGATATAGAAGTAAAACAGTAAACCGTAAGTACTGTACAAATCTAAAGACTCAATCTATTTTCGAAATATGTCTTGCTTACTAGCATCTCAGCAGTAGGGAGGGGATACTTGCATAATCTCACATTCCCGATGGCCCCTCTCAGTACAGATAATCAAACCATTCATTTTACATTCATTCAATGTTGAGCTTTTGTTTAAATTGATTTACTGTTTCATTTTAGTAAAGAAGAAAAAAAAAAAGGACATATTATTAAATGTGTTTTTCAACTTTAAACTGTTTAAACATCTGTCTGCTGCTCCGTCAAATGAGCCAGAAGACATTTTATTGCATTGTTTTTCAGCAGTGAATGGTGAAAATAATAGATAGCCGACCTTGAAACACTTTGACACACAGTTTTCTCAGAAACAGAAAGTGATGAATGTGTAAAACATTTTGTGAGGCAGTAATGTTAAGTGTGTTGTATGTTCAAGCAAATTTGGCTATGCTAATCACTTTGTTGCAACCATTTACATTTTAGCCTCAACAAAAGACATGGGTAATGTGAAAAACAAGTCTGCTTGTTTGTAGGGACTTTAAAATCCAATTCACTGTGTTTTACAGTAAATGGGAGAAGTGGTTTGTTTACAACGAGCATTCAAACGGTTAACCCTGTGGCCAGTACATTAAAACAAGAGTCCTGATTCAGTTCTGGTCTCAGGTCTGGTTCTTCTTGGTCCTGGTTGTGTTTCCAGGTGGAGTTCTCTTCGCTAGACTGTCTCCTCCACACTAGAGCCCTGCTCTCCACCATCAACTATCTCAGTAGTGTCCTTCCCCAACAACTCACCTCCACCAGAGACAGAGAGGATGACAAGAGACGAGTGGAGAAAGCCGGGCATGGCAAGACTGGTAAAATACACATTTGAATACGCTGAATCACTCCAGCACATGTTAATACTAGACCACTCACACACATTCAAATCTCACTCTTCAGTGTCTCGCCGTTCCAAAGACACGAGTGTGTTTAACTTCAAGCTGTTTGCCATGCTTGGCTGTTTCCGTGTGGAGGTATGTGACGATAGACACAGCATCGCCGACATCAGAGTTCAAGGTAAGATCATTTATTTCTGTTTTTCTTTCTTTTTCAAAACCATCAATGCTCATCTAGGTCAGGTTGAAAAGCAGAGGTTAGCTTCTAACTGCAAGACAAGACTGCTCTATTCTCAACCAAATACTAAATATCTGTGTTCCCAGGTGTCGATGCATCCGTGTTAGTCCAGGCGAAAGAGACGGAGGTTTTTGCGCGCCTCCGAGACATTGTGGTCACAGACGTCGACCCTCACACTATACACAAACAGGTACATTGCAATGGAAAATAAATTGTGTGAATAAATATTTGGCGCTGAACAGAAGTAATTAGTTGTGACGGCTTGTCGTGGATGAGGTGAGTGCAGGCGCAGACCAAGGAAGCCCTTCAGAAAATGCTAATAAAGAGCAATAATGCTCGTAATCCTTTAATGAAGGTTTGTGCAAACTCTGTCGCAGGAGACAAACATGTAACAATAAGACAATCACGGACACTGACAAGACGAACAAGACAACAGGTATAGCCCTGATGGGCAGCAGTTGGCAGGGATTGCGCTGTCCTGCACGTGTGCCAGGCGTGGCAGGAGATGAGCAGGTAGCAGGTCTGAGGTCAGAACGCCGGGGAGGAAGACCGAGGGAGGCGGGCGCTCGGCCACGCCACCTCGGGCGTTACATTAGTAGTAGTAATATTACTAATATTGGAAGTTGAGCACAAAAAGCAGTGGTATTATTTAAGCATGGTTAGACATTCTGAAGAACGTTCGTTAACTTCAAGATCAAATCAAAACAAACTCCCCCAGATGCTCCGCCCCACACATTTAAACGTATTGCGAGGCTAGGTGAATTGTGGATGTGAGCGTTTTTTGCCAATTTGTTTACATTCCTTTTGAAGGAGCCACCAGGGCTGTGTAAAAATACCGGATTATTTTTTCAGCAAGCATAGAGAACGGTATGGTAGCGAAATGCAAGGAGATATTTGCTGAATATGACAAAAAGTGTTATTAGCTCACAATTAACTTACAATAGCCGACTATACCTTAGAAGTAGTATTTGAAGAGATTCTCTGAATGAGAATGATTTTACTGAGATACGACTCTGTCTAGGCGGTGTCCATCGTAGGGGAGGAGGTGTTCAGGTTCAAGCTGTGTCTGTATCCCAGCGCTACTGAGGGCCCAGACTACGCAGACACCTCCAAGGTGGACGGCAGGGTCACCTTGAGGCTGGGCTGCATCCAGATCGTCTACCTGCACAAGTTCCTCATGTCCCTGCTGGTGAGAGACACATGTTCATGTTCATACCAGTGTTATGCACACCGAATGTGATTTGGTTGGCTGTGTTAATGTTTTTTATTATTTTACTAAATATATATATTTTCAATTTTTAAATAATGTTTAATGAATTTGTTATGTTGTCTCTACTTACAGTAGATTTAAATTTGATCGATGATGGATTTAATATCATCTGTCCTGTATAATGTATGTTTATGTATTTTACCATAACAATTTCCAGATAAGACTATAACTCTTAATCTTGTCTGCATGTGCCTTATACATTTAACACCATTTGCAGAATTGTAAATGAAAGCTAAATGTCATGGTTTGCTAATTTAAACTATGTAGTTTTCCACTTGAGTCGGTATGGTTGGAACCATGTCAGCAGATTCCTTTTTCACTCCATCGTCTCTAAAGTTTCTGTAATTTGTCTTATTTCTCTAAATCTGTGTCGTTCTCAGGATTCTTTTAGCATTCAGTATCAGTCTGCTGATGAGGTACTGCTCCTAGCATGTAGCAAACAACTGCATTCAAATGGATTGGCTTTGCAGCTGCACACAGTGATGCTATTCACCTTAAAGCCACCTTTAACATATTGTATGCTTTAAGTTATTTATTCATGTCATTTTTTTACTGGGTCACCATATTGCGAGAATGGGTTATGCATTAAAGTTGATCTTTACTTAAACTAGGACTTATTCTACTAATGTAACTAATGTACCAGTTATAAAACAATATTTTTATGGTGTTTAACCACTGTTTGTCTAAGTGGGTTTGTGCAGTCTATATAAAATAGAAGATACACTCTGCAAATGTCATGTCACACTAAGTGCACTCTGCGAATGTACTGTAAACAAAGTCAACATTGGCGTCAGTGTGCATGTTGTATGCAAATATGTGCTCTTCAAACACTAGTTTAGTATAAATAGCTAATTTAGAAGGAAACATTCATTAGATAATTTATAATTTAAGGTTGAAAACCCATTATTTTATTGATAAAGAATGTTGTCACAAAAATGTATTTTCTATTTATATTTAAAGAAACAGGTACTGTACAGTATGTGGTTAATACTTCTCCTACCAGAGAAGTTACCTGCCTACTGGATTTCTAAAGGGGGCCATCCATCTAAGATATATTTGTGAGTGGAATCCATAGATATCACAAATGAGAGTAAATCATTTGTCAAAGATACGTCAGTGAACAAATCACATTTGTAAATCCTAGAATGGTTCCCAGACTGAAATGGCACTATTAATCATTTATTTTAGGATGGTTTTAAAAGGCTATAGAAAAATGTAACTATGTACTCCTCCAAGCATCTTCAAAAGTGTGCTGAACATTAAAAAGCTCATTCTTTTATTGGCTTTTTACTCTACTGGTTAATTTGGCAGTCTAAGACACTGAAAGATGAGCTTTTAAGGAAAAACGATGATCAAATACTGCATATAGGCCTACATAATGTTTCTAAAGATGTGCTGTATTTGCTTTCTGTATCAGCATGGTTGACATGTACATTAGGCTACAGGGAATGCTGCAAGACTTACATATGCACTATGCATACAGTACAGTGGCTACAGTAAGTATTAATGAGCAGGTTGGGGTTAGGCATCTTAAGTCAAAGGTCACCAAATGTCACCTCAGCAGCAACTGCATGTTTTCATCTCTTGTTTGGAAATTCATGCTGCATTAGAATACTAGTCTAATTTAGAATAGCTTTGTACAGAAAGAAATGTTTTTTTTTTAATTTATAAATATAGTTGCATGACTAAAGCCAGATGTTCATTGTATGCCAGAAAAAAAATCAAGATAATGAAGAGAAGAAATAACACTTTGCTATTGACTCATCAACATTTGAGCATCTTGTTCATACTGGATGAGTTGTTGTTACAGTATACGATGTAGTAATGCCTTGGTTGGTGAATTGTTACAACACAAGTCTTGTCTGCATGGAAGTCTATCTAAACTCTACAACATCTTGGACACCAGACTTGAGTCTTACTGTATTTGCAAATAATGATTTATATGAATTTACATCAGATGGATGGGGTGTTTTAAATTAGTATTATTCAAATAAGTCATATTTAACTATATTGTAAAATACTTAACCCTCTCATCAACCGTATCTTCCAAAGTTCAGTAACCTCCACCCAGGCCAAAACAAATGCTTACAATTATTTGCAACTTATTTTTGACCCAGATCTGACACTGTACTGTGTAATTATTTATTTTGGCATGAATGAAGGAATGCCTTTCATAAACGTATGCCAGAAATCCCAACTCACTCTCCCATTAAGTGCTCTGCTACCTACACTCACTCAAGTCTCCTCTTAAACCATCTTTATCGCCCTGAACCCTCTTCGTCTCACTTTCAACTACATGATGGTGTGACCTAATTCACTTTCTTTATATTGACGGTCAAGCATTTATTTGATTGGCTAGCTACAATGTTTTGGTACAGTTATTATTTTATATTTTATTTCTACTTTTTTGCATGACTGACAAGTCACCAATCACCATCTGGCAGTGAACTTCTCACATACGACATACCGGTACTAACTGCCCTGGTATCCCTTTGCTCCTCTTCATGTCTGACATGCGGGGAGTCATATTCTGCCATGTATCTCTCTGCTCAGCTGTGTTTGTGTGTGTCCTCCAGAGGTTTGTGGACAACTTCCAGACGGCCAAGGAGGCTCTGAGCGCCGCGACGGCGCAGGCAGCGGAGAAGGCTGCCTCCAGCGTGCGGGACTTCGCCCAGAAGAGCTTCCGTCTCTCCATGGACATCAAGCTGAAGGCACCCCTTATCATCATCCCACAGTCGTCCACCTCCCACAATGCCTTTGTAATGGATCTGGGCCTCATCACCGTGGGCAACAGCTTCTCGCTGTTGCACGTAGAGGGGTTCTCTCTGCCTGTTGTGGTGGAGAAGATGGATGTCAAGTTGACTCATCTAAAGCTGTCCAGGTAGCAACCTGCTCTAGCGCAGTGTTTCCCTCTCATGATCCTGATAATGAATGGGTCGTTATCAAGCTTCTACAGAGAGTGATAACAAGCCATTCACTTTGTTGGTGCTTCTAGGCATTATTTATTGGGATTGTATAATATATTAATAATGTTAATAATAATATAATAATAGGTTGTAAAATGTTAAGTTGTTATGTTAAGTTATGTCAGCTGTAACTATATTCTGCTGTCGTTAACCTAAGCTAATGTTGGCTTACGATTTGTTCTCTGTTGGTAGAACCACCCTGAATCGAGTCTCCACACTGCCAGACGTTGAGATTCTCCAACCAATCAATTTGGAGCTTCTTGTCAACCGTAATCTAGCTGCTTCGTGGTTCAACGGGATCCCAGGAGTGAAGGTCCAAGGAGTCCTCAAGTCAATGAATGTAGGTGCTTTTCTTTTCTGTATATTTGCACACTCGTATTGTGTTATTGTGATCTAAGAAAATGTTGGACTTTCAGTGTGCCTTTTTAGTTAATTTAGCTTGAGCTTGTTTGTAGCATGCAAACACTAAGTTTAACATTATTAGATGGTTAGGTAAAATCTTTTGTTAGTGTAAATATTTGCATTCCTCATGCCTAGATGTGTCTGGGTGAGGAAGACTTTAGCGTGCTGATGAAGATTCTTAGAGACAACATTGGTGAGGGCAGTAAAGCCCACACTGTGGATGTCAAGAGACAGGTGGATGAAGGTAACTTGTTTTGCATTATCTGAGATACAAAATGGGGGCTGTGCTGAAAAATCGATACGGCGATATATCTCGATACGGTTTTCTACGTTATTGTATCGATTTCCAGACCCTTAAAATGTTACTTTAATTTTACTCAAGCAAGTATTTTCAGCTCTATTTTTTAAATTTTCAGTAAATTATATTTGATTATTCGGGTATTCGTTCGTTAGTATGTTTTCGATTAAAATATTAGGATTCGAGTATCCGTTTTTTCACATTATGCATGGATGTTTTCCCTTTAATCCCTACTGTCTCCATATAAACCCTCATGTTGAAATGTAATTGCCTGCCCTACACTGTGTCATCAACACAATTGATTGCAATTGGCTCGGTTTATAAGAAGAGAGCGAGGCTATTCATTCAACACACACTATTATTGGCTAATACAGCAATCGAAGATTACTTCTGTTATACTTCTTAATTGTAGTTGAGTGTTTTTAATTGTATTTTTGAGAGAGTATTCGAATACTTGTTCGGAAATACCATCAAGTCTTCTAAACCTGTAAAATGGTATTCGGGATAGCCCTACGTGATACGTATAGTATCATATAGATATCGTATCGTGAGGTCCTTGTCAATACACAGCCCTAGTCCATATCCATGTTTGCTATTTTACCGGCAGAGAAACGGTTGGTGCGCTGGGCGCATGGTTTATAAGGGTTGGACTTACTCTCTTCATGATTCAAGGGTGTGTTTTGGGCGTAACATACAATAAACCAATCCAAGTTTAATCTCCCATTCCCATTGGGGGAGGAGCAGGTTAAAGGGGTGTTGTTTGTTTCCATGTGAAATGTAGGCTGTAAAGCCCTTTGAGACTGTAATGTGATTAAGGGCTATATAAATACAATTTACTTGACTTCAAAAATATACGCGCAATTTCATCAAAGGCAAATCTCTATTATACCGCCAAGTTTATGAAAGTGCTGGAGCAGAAGATCTAGGCATTAGCGAGATTCCTAAAATATGTTTGTGTAGGTTACACACTAATTATATTTTACATTGTACTCTATACATTTTGAATCCTTTGCATATTTGTGCGCTCCTGCACGTCCTTGTATTTGTAACAAGCAGAGTGTACACACATTGTCCACCTGCCATAGGCGATACTATATTCATAATGCTCCTCATGCTGACTTTAGACCAGGTTTTTGAATGAATATACGTCATCTTGAATATGTTTTAAACCATGTGCACTCATGTAAGAGGGATATTTCTTTTAAATATATGAATTTTTTCATGATCTGTCTTTCTTCCTCAGGCAAAGCGGTGTCTGCAGGGCAGACAATGGAGGTGTCACTGGCTGTACCATTGGGAGACCAGCCTGCTGTCACCAACGCTCTGTTAGAAAACACACTTAATGTTCTCCTCAACTTTGAGATTAAAGAGGTAAAGTGTTATTTCAACCAGAGACTCTACTCATCGCTGTCCCTGTCATGCCAAGTGATGCAATTACAGGTCCCCATAGTGGGTCTCTAGTAGGTCATGTGGATTGTGCCACCGTCTACATGAACTATGTGCACTTTTCCCAATGTACTTGAATTCGTATTCAAAAACAGTGCTACAATAGTTATCATTCATATTAATGATCATTGGCGGAAAAAAACTGTCGTTCTGATCAGGTACAATATTGCACATATTTACACTACCTCTGGAAATACCATGCCCAGAAATAAAGGTTTTAAAAATGCTATGAAATTGTGCAATTGTACTTGATCCTAGGCACAATTACAATGTGTGCATATTGCTGTAATGGCTGTTTGTCCTGGTGCATTTGAAGGTGGTGGTGACGTTAACAAAGCTCCAGAATGAGGTGGAGCAATCCTTTCTGGTCCTCCACATGGCCCAGCTGGGAATCGACACAAAGGTCAAGAAATACAACATGGTCGCCACAGCCTACATCAAAAAGATCTCCATGAAGTGCCTGGAGTTCACAGGTCAGTGACCTGCGACCTTTCTCTTTGACCTTTACACCTGGCAGCTTTGTACCTTGCACTACTCAGTGAGTGCCGCAGGGAAATGAAGCGTAACGTTGACACACTACAGTGTACAGTGTACAGTGTACAGTGCCTTGGAGTGTTTAGTGCTGTTTGTCTCACGTATCGGACAGACTCGGCCGGGGAGCCCCTGTGTCTCATCAGCTCATCTGTGGAGTCTGGAGCAGAACTTCTCAAAGTCCAGTATTTCCAGGTGATTATGTCCTACGTCTTTACCGTCGTTTGGGTGTTTTATTGACAGTGAGAGCAGCATTTTGGTTGTTTTAATAGGCCATAATGTTGCACATAATAACGTGGGGCTTATAGGCTTTATATGTTATTAGTAGACTGTACTTTGGAGTATTGATGCACATGCTGGCTTTGTCCTCAGGCTGACAGGAATGGCCCTTGTTTCGCTTCTGCTTACGAGAGCACAGAGCAAAAGGTCAATGTGAGTATCCACCACAACACGTCTGTTCACTGGACAATAAGAATAAAAAGCATAGTTTTAGTTAAAATACGATTCAGGTATGTAAATACACACACACACACACACATAAGTCTCTCCTGTATACAGACCGGTTTGATGTCAAACATGTAGATTGATCGTATTTGAAGCTAAATGTATTATTTATTGATCTCTCTCTCTCTCTCTCTCTCTCTCTGCTCTGTCTCCAGGTAACCTTTACCTCTCTTGACCTGTTACTCCACACGGAGGCGCTGCTGTCCTCTATGAACTTCCTGTCTGCACCGCTGTCGTCGGGGGGTCCGCCCACCCCTGAGAGAGAGACCAGACAGCGGACCGAGAGCAGGACGGCCTCAGCCAAGTCCAGTAAGTACCAGCACAGTAGTAGCTCTATGCGTACTGCGTATGTTTAGTAGGAATGCAATCTGTATTATTACAGTACACTATTAGCTCAGTTTCAAATACTATAACTTAGTCTACATGTATCTGGCATACATTCACATCTACAGAACATTTCCTTGCCCAGGCCTGGTCACTCGCCTGGTGTCTAGGTTGGTTGCATCCTGGTTAGCAGCCAATCAGGATAGGGTTTACCTCTTGACAGGTATAGAGACCAAGAAGGAAAGTGCTCAGAGCCAGAAAACCTAATGGACATAATGCACACTGTTAACATGTTCACTAATGATACGCTGAATTGATCCACTTTACTTCTAATGTGACCTAGAACACACACTAAACTGAGCTGTGTACACTCACGTACCACACATCTGTGCATGTGCAGAGATGACCAGTGAATGATTTAGTTTGCTTTAGTGTTTGTTCTAGTCTTAATAGTCTCTGACAAATGCTCTGGGACTTGCTTGTTGACCAATTCTGGTTGTAAAATGCCTCATTAGTTTCAATACATATTCAGGGTTTTGTTGTTTTGACCTTGTTTGCGCACTTGAAGCAACTTGACATTTACACTGAAACTGTATTTATGAGGTCGTGTTTAAACAAGCTGAAGTTAGTGACATGATATGACTGAATAACATTGATGACATCACTTCCTGTGCCCCCCTGGCAGCTGCTCTGGGCTCACCGTGCGACACTGAGGTGATCGATCTGAAGGTGATTATGAACCTGGGCGCGTTCAACGTGCTGGTCTGTGATCAATGCTGCAACATGGCCGACATCAAGATCCAAGGTCTGTATGAAAATCTGTCAAAAGAATGATTAAATCATATCAATTTTGCAGATCACGTTTTTATAAAATGAATGAGCTGTAAGTGATCTTTGAAGTCAGTTTGTGCAAGCATGTCTCAACACAAATATTAAATTAATTTCATTGGCCTGATATTTGACACATTGTGGTACAAGGGCAACTTATTCTGCTAAACAATAAAGGTATTGTATCAAACTGCCATTAGATCACATGTATGAAAAGATTAAAGGATTGAATTAGAATCTGAAACATACTAATTTAATATACTACTTAGTAGTGTATAGTATAAATAATAATACTTGTGTTGTCCTCAGGTTTCAATGGAATGCTGCTGATGCAGGGACCTCAGACCCACATATCTGCCCGCTTGCGAGACTTCATCGTCAACAACGTGGATCCCACCAGCGTGCACAAAAAGGTGAGTGCCCCATAGCAGCAACACAAAATAAGTGTTACTGTCCCAGCTTGTATCATTCCAATGTCAATGGCGTTCTCAAGAATGGCTGACCCTGCCTTTACATTTCATTTGTTTAATGTTTCAAATGGCTTATGAGTAGTATTGGAGTGGAAAATTAATGAATATAT
>JAODOY010043751.1:0-11804 GCA_025399855.1 Forbesichthys papilliferus | reverse complement strand
CAGAGTAGCATGCTAGTGGCTGTATGTTGCTACATCACTATGTGATCTTGCAGAGTAGCATGCTAGCGGCTATATGTGGCTACATCACTATGTGATCTTGCAGAGTAGCATGCTTGTGGCTGTATGTAGCTACATCACTATGTGATCTTGCAGAGTAGCATGCTAGTGGCTGTATGTTGCTACATCACTATGTGATCTTGCAGAGTAGCATGCTAGCGGCTATATGTTGCTACATCACTATGTGATCTTGCAGAGTAGCATGCTAGTGGCTGTATGTGGCTACATCACTATGTGATCTTGCAGAGTAGCATGCTAGTGGCTGTATGTGGCTACATCACTATGTGATCTTGCAGAGTAGCATGCTAGTGGCTGTATGTGGCTACATCACCTATGGTCCCACAGACTAGCATGCTAATAAGCACAGCAAGGAGCATATGATAATGAGCTGATGGCTGACCTTCCTTGTGCCCCGGTGGGTCACTTAGCGGTGTGATCAACCCCTGACTCCTAATAAAGACACTTTAATAGGGTGTGTGAGCTTTCCTCTCTCTCTCTTTGTTTTTACCCAGTGAATATCTAGTGCTGTGGAGACACATAAGACCATTTAAGATACAGGTTAAAAAGCTCAGTGTTTACATGTGTGTGTGTGTGTGTGTGTGTGTGTGTGTGAACCACAAAGCATTTGTTTTGGTGTAAGATGCAGGTGCCTAGTGTGCCATCTAGTGGCAGACAATCATACACATTTCCTTTACGTAAGATGGGTTGTACTACACATTTTACTGTAAGTTGTAGAACTTACATTTGACTCTTTTTGTGTAAATTAAAATGAAATATTCTGTTCAATGTGTTCCACTGTTGTTGTTTTTCTTATGTTAAATATTTCATAGCTATACGTAGGGATTATAATTAAACATTCTTTAATTGTATATTTTCTTCTTTCATGAAACCTTTAGAAAATGTTTATCTTACTGTAAAACATATAGAGAAATACAATATTTCTTATATCAAGAAATAAATGACACATTTGTCTTTTAGATACACTTTCCATCTTTTACATTTACCATATGAAATTATGACTGGTAGAGTTCAGAGCTGTGTTTATTAAGCACGCCAACAGTTTGAACGTTTGAACGTAGTTTGGTGTGTGATGCTTCGGCCCGTTTGGGTGCTTGATCAACATCATCACAATGTTTGCGGGCACGCACACACACACACATGCACAGACACACACAGACCTGACAAGTGCCAGTGCGGTTAAACAAACCCCCATGTGGAGACATTTATTCCACGCTAACCTGCCAAGTGAACATCGGGCCTGTTGCCGCGCTAAAAATATTCCAATCAGGCTAAGGAAGACACACACCCTGGGTTGACCTGGGGTATCGGAGTGGATAACGTCTGTACCTGCCTGCAGTGCGTAGACACAAGACTGAGGGGGAAGGGCACTAGAGAAGTAGTAGCGTTTAGCGGCTCAGTAAATTACTCTTGACCCGTAGGACTTGGGGGAGTCTATCAGCACGGCAATGCGTCTGCCAATTACAACAGCTCAGGCCTGCCAAAAGTTTTATTGGGTTGGGTGATGGGGGGGGGGGCATTGGTTGGAGTGTGTGTGTGCATGGCTCGTATTTTAATGGTCTTCCACTATATTGCTATATGTCAGTAATGCATGGACATGTTTGCATTGAGAGGGATATTGACGTAATTATGATGGGAATTCGCCAGAGCTTGAAAATGAAAATAAAGACTGGAATCTAGTGTGGTTCAGCTATGCTATCGATGTTCTGTTCATCTGCAGCCTGCGTTTGCCCTGTGCTGCGATGTAAGCATGCTAGCCTGGACGTCTGTCTTTGACAATACAGTATTATAACACTCACTTCGTTAGCAGGTTTTATCAAAGGGATGATCTATCATTATATCTATCTATCTATTATTATATCTATCTATCTATCTATCTATCTATCTATTATTATATCTATCTATCTATCTATCTATCTATTATTATATCTATCTATCTATCAATCTATCTATCTATTATTATATCTATCTATCTATCTATCTATCTATCTATCTATCTATCTATCTATCTATCTATCTATATATATATATATATATATATTGCATATTTACCTGCATCCATGTAGATTGTGTTTTGATGGGGTGGTGCCTTCTGAGCAGAGCAGAGGACCCATGCTGGTGGAGAGGTGGGCTGGTTACACTGGTCCTGACATGGCAGTGTGTGCATGTGTGTGTAGGGTGTATGCATGCATGCGTGTCTGTCGTGTGTGTGTGTGTGTGTGTGTGCGTGCATAGCAGAGTAGCAGGGTAACCAGGACAACAAGACAAAAACAGATGCCAAGCATATGCACGTCAGTCATCCCAGATGGAGGTGAGATGACATACAGGACATCTCTCTGCTGTATACTGTGTGTGTGTGTGTGTGTGTGTATAAACATATACATACACACACATATATATACATGTACAAAACAGCATTTTCACATCACAACACAATTTCTTCTCTCCCCGTCTCTCTATGCTTTATTTTCCTTCCTTTTCTTCTCCCCCCCCCCCCCCACACCCCACCCCACCCCTTCCTTCGCCACACACACACACTCAAACATAAATATAGCAATTCCTTCTTCTTTTTCTTCTTCTTGCAGGAGGCCCACCGCATCCCCATTTGCATAACAATCTCCAGTTGTTTTTCTGCTCAGATGGAAATCACAGCATGGTGCCTCTGCCAGCGAGGCAGGGGTCATTGCTATGTATATCAGAGAGGGATGGGGGGGAGAGGGACAGAGGGAGAGAGAGAGAGAGAGAGAGAGAGAGAGAGGGATACATGTCATAAAAGTAAGACATTGGGATGCAAAAACGGGACATAAAACCCCCACATAAGCAGAGTGAGAATGTGTTGTTGTTGTTGTTGTTGTGAATACATGCCTATGCCAGATAAAGGAGCGTAGGACACATATCACTCATGACGACAAAGTTAACACAAAAGCGATGAAGACATCCCTGACCAGTGATACACTCACGAACACATGCGTTAATTTGTCTTTAAAATGTTAAATTCTCAAAATAAATACATACTTTACATTTTAATCCTGCGACCTTTTCTAATGTATTATCTTTCCTTGCCCCCTACAGTTGGTATGTGGTAAGGCACTCCCAAACCAAACTGTGTCACGTGACGCGTATGTACAGCACAGGAGCCAATCATAATGCTCTATTCAGTACATTTACTGTGTGTGTATACAGCAGGTCAGATGGAAAAGGCTTGTAAAGAACGGCTGGTTATGAATCAGTTGGCTCTTCCCCACTTGATAACACAGCAGCCAAGCTGACATTCATCTGCCCCATTTGACTAGAGGAAGACACCCCCCCCACACACACACACACACACACACATACACACACACACACACACACACACACACACACTGTCCATATACACAGGAATCTTTGAGGACCATCTGGAGTCTCCTGTCGCTCGACCAACACTGCAGCCCTGGACACACTGCAAGCCATCCGCTCGTCGCACATCGCTTTGTAGCTGAACATGGGTCGCTTGTTTACATTCCAGGCTTGGGTTGCCCAGGTATCCCTCTCATATATTTCCCAATCGAAATGCTTCGATTAATCTGTCAGTCAAAGACATCCTTAGCTCACATAGACGCCTCAATCGTGTCACCTGAAGTTGAGATTTGTTTAACTTGGTACCCGTCGTCGCTTCAAGTCGCTGAATCTTCCCATTGTCACCGATACATCACTGCAAGTCGCTACATCTCTGCTAGTGCTGCTAGTCGCTAGATCGCTGCTAGACGCTGCATTGCTGCTAGTCAATATACCCCTCCCACCGCAGCGCTCACCCAGATCTCTACCCCTCCCCACATAGCAAAGTACGCTTTTGTGTTTGTAAAACATAAACTGTGAGCTGCATGGGGACACAATGTGAGGTTCTGTGGCACAACGCAACGCTACGCAAAGCAACGCAAAGCAACGCTACACAAACATCTCCTACTACAGCATGTTTCACTTGGGAAATATTTTGCCAGAGCATAAAATAAATACTGCCACTACTCCATGACTCTGCCAGGGTGTCTGGGGAGAGACATTGCTGGCTGACTACCTAAAGGGAAATATGCCCCTTCCTGCACACACACACACACACACACGTACACTCTCCTCCAACACAATCATCTAGGTTAAGTCAAAGGTTAGTTAGTAGCCCATGTAAGGCTAAACAGGTCGCTCTGTCTGGGCTAAACTTTTGCTCATCAAACTGGTATTGATCACAGTGAATTTCAGGGGAAGAGGGGGATCAGTGGACCACATTCAATAGATGACATTTACAGTAATGTGAGCTGGCCTCAGGAACGTATGCTTGTGTGTGTGTGTGTGTGTGTGCGTGCGTCGGTGTGTGTGCGTGTGTGTGTGCGTGCGTGGTTTTTCTCTTGAATATGTGTTTCACTCTAAATAGTGTTTATTCATTTGTCTTATCATCACGCATGTCTTGTACGCGTGTCTGTGTTTCATCATCGCACATGCAGTGTATTTGTGCGGTTGTGGGCTTGAGTGTTACTATGAATACATGTGCACAGATTTGTCCATGAGACTTGTGTCATTGGCACAACATATACAAGCCATGCATGGCTTTGACAAATCATTCAAGTGGAAGAGGTTGCCATGGCGATAATGAAAGAAAAGACAAACACAAATAGGCATATATGACAAAGGCTTACCATTGAAGATGGTGTGCTTTGCTAGTTTCCACTATTGTCTATACCTTGAAGGGAACCTGCGGTCTATATTCAACAGAGAAAAACAAAAGCTCTTCCTGACATCGTTTGCATATTTTGCGGAAGCGTTTTGATCTACGTTTATATCAAATCTCAAACAATTTCAGTGAAACAGATGCAGCAATCGGAAAATTAGAGGCAGTTCGATTAGGAGCGTTCAGTTTTCCAATTGTGTCATGGGACAGCAGTTGAGTAAAATAAGAACGTCTTACTTTCGTTTCAGTTTCCAGAGCATGTACACGTAAAACTGTAATTATAATTTAATCACTCTGGCTTCTGCCCACAATGCATTAAATTGTTAGTTAGCATTCCACATAAATAGATGTCATTAATTTCTGGAAGAGACCCGTGTACACTGCTAATAAGCAGAGGTTGAAATCCTGCATTACAACAAGCTATTAGTGGAAAACACAAGGTAGGTGTATTCACTTACAAAACTTTGCGTCACAAGCCCGCTATACAAACATGTTCAGATACACTATTACTATTACTATTACACTATTATTGTGAAGAACTTTACAGTATAGAGTGTACATGCAGGTTATATCGCTGGTCGTTATGAAGGTATCATGGGATAATGCACCAGTGTTTATATTCCGGGAGCTTTGCCAGTGTTTATATTTGTGACATTACCTATGAGTATGGAACAATGTCCCTGATAGCATGGCCCTCCATGGTTCCTCCCATATTCCTACCTTCCTCATCGGTGGTGTCAATGACCACAGAAGGCATGGAAACACCCAATGGTGTATCTTCGTCTTCATATAAAACTGATTGACGTGAAGTGTAAAACACAATGTCTTTCACAGCTCTCAATCCCAATTTCCAAACTACCTTAAAACCTTGTAAGACCTATTTTAGTACGTCACTTGGCTCTCCAACAGACACCGCTGCAAATGTCTATTTTTTTAAAGACTACATTTACATAGCCAAACGCTTATATTTTTTGCCATTGATAGTACTTTTTTTTTTTTTTAAGAATCATAGTTTGTATTTGAGAGCTAAGTGTCGATGTACATTTATCACCGCAGGTCTTATCAGGTTTTAATTAAAGCCACCCAACATATGTCAGAGAGCCTTTTAATTCCATAATAATGTACATATTAATGCACAGTAGATACTACTACTGTAAGAATGTACTGTATACTTTGCATTACTGTAATAATGTATGGTAGATGATACAATTATACTCCTGTAGATACACTATGTAATAACATCATGTACAGTGTTGATGCTGTCAAGGATGTTTGCAGGTTATTACACTGGAACCAGGAGAAAGATCACATGCACGTCAGCAAAGATAATCACAGTCTGACATACAGACACCAACACACACACACACACACACACACACACACACACACACACACACACACACACACATATCGGTCGGTCTAGGCTGAGTTTATTTAAGCTCCCATTAAAATCAAATTATCTTTATAACCTAATTTATTAAAACATATGCTGGCACTGTTAACATTAACATGACCCATGTAAAGAGAACAAAAGAATTCAACAAATTCTAATATAGTATGAACATTATGTCTGTAATGGTCACCCATTTGAACTAACATGAGCTATTCCATTTCCATCCTGCTCTGCAAAGGGGGGGGGGGCAACACGACCACAAACATCCACTGCACACCCTCACATGCATGGACGTACATCGTTGACAAGTCAATTCATTTTGCATTTGGAAGATGGTATCGTTTCCATTAGCTTAATTAGCCGGGCCCTGCGGGGGTTGTGACGAGTATAACCATAAGACACACATTCAGATCCTGCCTGCGATGCCCCAGTGGACATGGGGCTGTCACATGCAGCCTTCTGGGACCGGTGATAGACTCACACACACACATGCCAGTATGCTACATGCACAGTAAAGCCAGACACACACACACACACACACACATACACACACACACACACACACACACACACACACAGACACACTCAGGCAGAGGTCTATAGATTAAGACAAAGCAAAGCAAGTGTGATTTATTTCAAACCGAGAGACAGGGAGAGATAAGAGAGATGGGAGAGATGGGAGAGAGAGAGAGATTTGAGTTTTTACATACCTTTATTTTCTACATCAACCAGTTACAAGGAGGGCCTGTTTAATTACACCATATAAATTACAATGATAAAAGAGACAGACAAACACGTCAAAACACATCTAAGATCGCACTGAGATAGAGAGAGAGAGAGAGAGAGAGAGAGAGAGAGAGAGAGAGAGAGAGAGAGAGAGATTCTGAATAAAGCTTGTTCATCTATATTTAGCCATTTCCATGTGTGTGTAACTGTTGTGTAGAACATGTGGTGGTGTGGTCACAGGCACACAGAAATCACTCCAGACGGTTTCGTGCACGTACGTGCATGTGCACGCCGGTGACGTCATCCTGAAGAGGCTCATGCAATCCGGTAATAAACACAATGTAAATGTAAATGTCATGTTGGAGACACACGCAGATGTCAACACCACTGGTGCCACACACACCACCTCCTGTTGAGTCAACAGGCACAGTGTGGAGAGGGGGGGGGTGGAAAGCCCTATTGATTGGGGATTAAGGTCCTCTGATGAGGCAGATTGGTCATCGAGCTGGAACAACATGCCTCTCAGATGGGGGGTGGGGGGGGGGGGCAGGATCAAGGGAGGTCCTCATCGATCAACACACACCACTTGTGTGTGTCTTTGTGTGTGTCTTTGTGTGTGTGTTTGTACAGTATGTGTGTGTGTGTGTGTGTCTGTGTGTGTGCGTCTGTGTGTGTGTGTGCGTCTTTGTGTGTGTGTTTGTACAGTATGTGTGTGTGTGTGTGTCTTTATGTATGCGTCTGTGTGTGTGTGTGTGTGCGAGTCTGTATGTGTATGTGTGCGTGTGTGTGTGTGTGTGTCCGTGTGTGTTTTTGTATGTGTGTGTGTCTGTCTTTGTGTGTGTGTTTGTACAGTATGTGTGTGCGTGTGTGTGTGTGTGTGTGTGTATCTGCATGTGTGTTTTTAGCTATCGCACATGAGGTGGGTCTCCCATTCATTAGCATGAGGCCCACCTGGGTCAGACTGGCACCCCTAGAGGTTTGTTTGGGGACAGCAGGCAGCAGGCAGGGACGTTGACCCACAGAGGTGTCAGGTTCGCAGCAGTGCTAGGTACGCTTTGCTCTGTAAGACTAGACACACAACGCGTGTCTATGCAGGCCCATCGTGTGGAGGTCGTCAGGGGGCAGGATAGTCCAGTGGTCTGGGTGTTTGACTGCCACACAGGTCATCAAGCTCTGCAGGTGGCCAAACCTATAAGCATTCATGAGCAAGATGGAACCCCAACCTGCTCCACTAACGAGCCTCGCTTTGGATAAAAGTGGCTGAAATATTACCTGAAGGCTATTTTGTTATTATTTTTGTAATACCTGTTTTTGTGATTGTGTTGACTCATTGAATCATTATCTCGCTACCTACAGAAGTTAATTTTACAGTTTAATTAGTACATGTATTCATTTGAATAGTTTGAAAATGCAAATTCCTTTTAAACTATTTTACAGTGAGACCATTACAATGTCACCTGTTCACACCTTGGTGTAGCTAAGTGTTATACTGAAAGAGTGTCTAAGCGATGTGCTACGTGACACACTACATTCATGACTCATAGTGAAACAACAGGTGCTTATAGAGGACAACCAGCTACACCTTCACCAGAGCTTGCTTAGAAACACCGGAGAAACAGTATCCTCCATAATTGATCACTGGCTCTGCATGTATAGTTTGTATAGTTTGCCCACACAAAGACACATTCATAACAGCGGTGGTTCTCTCTCCTGACTACGGGTCAGGGCCGGGTCAGAATCAATGCTGATCAAATATTAACAGCCGGGGTTTCTCCTCAGTGCCAAACCAGAGAGGCAGTCCACCCTCTCAGTGATTTATCTTCTTTCTCGGACAGACGCTTCGTAGCGGTGGGAGGGGTGGTGTTTGAGGTGTGTGTGTGTGTGTGTGTCTGCGTGTCTGCGCGCGCAAGTGTGTGTGTATGTACATGTGTGTGTGTGTGTTTATGTGTCTCTGTGTGTGTGTGTCCGTGCATGCGTGATGCTGTGCGTGTGCATGTGTATATGTGTGTGTGAGAGAGACCCAGTTCATTCCGTCCAATATCCCCGCTTTTATTGGTCTCCAGTCTCCCTGTTGTCATTGACCAATGAGGGCTGAGAGTGTTGGCACCACCTACCCACACTCAGAAGCTCTGGTCCAATCAGGAGGCCCTGCTCTGGACACGCCTCCCCTGGAACAGATAGGACAGAAGACCAGGGTCAGGTCATGTGACCTATGTAATTCAGGTGAGGAGGTGATTACTTTAAAATCATAGACACACGTTAAGGCATAGGGGGCGCTCCAACCACGTGAGCACTTAGACACTGCAGGTTACTGCAGGTAGAAGTGAAGAGAACAGCTTTCATGATGTTGTTCCTCCATCAGCTCTGCTGCCACCAGCTGTACGCGAAATGGTTTGATTGTAAAGCTAGCTTGGACTTACTGTAATCCTCTACAGTAACCTGGGCAACCCCTACCTGTTTCATTGCTCCACAGAATACTTTAGATGTATGGTATCTTGTCTGCTACATACTTAACAGAAACCTACTCTTCGCGTCTCGAATGAGACAGCCTCTCCGTGTTACATTCCAGTCATTCAGAACAGGCTTTTATCCAAAGCCGCCACTTGCGATACGCACATCTGTACAATACACACATTCCCCAAACCGTGCCCAACCACAACGCTGCGGTTAGCAAAGCTGGGAGCAGAATAATGAAAGATGACAAACGACAGGAAATAGATCAGAAAAAGTGGAATAAGAGTCTATGTGTGTTCATACACACAATAGACACACAATAGACTGTCTGGCCTTGACTAGGAGCAGGCCAGATTTCTAACTTGGCTTTTCCTTCACTCTCTCTCTCTCCCTCTCTCTCTCTCTCTCTCTCTCTCTCTCTCTCTCTCTCCACGCTAGATCAATAACTGCACTGAATGCATCCATTGTACTGCATCCTAAAAAGAGGATATTTCTATACATAATCACGTGCAGCCCTGTGGTATAACCACCACTGTGCTGTCCACAAGGCTCAGCTGGGAAGGAGAATGTATCTTCAATGGAAAAATTAATAGTTGATATTGTGTAGTTAAGACACCAAACAAGTTTTAATAGATCCCTCAAGGGGACACGGAAAAACGTAATAAGAATAAAAACTACCCTAGTGTGTGTGTGGTCATGTGTTCGTACATGTTTATGTGTGTGTGTGTGCGTGTGTTTGCTTGTGTGTGTGTGTGTGTGTGTGTGCGTGTGTGTGTGCATGTGTGTGTGGACTAAAGGTTAAGTGCAGTGTGGACTGGAATGAAGGTTAGTGCACAAGAGGCCATGGCGTTCCCTCGGACGCAAATAACATCTTAATCCCACCTCTCCCGCCACCGCTGCCTGGACCACCATCCCGCTGCCCATCTGCGTGTTGCCATGGACAACGGATGCTGTCTTGCATCCAAAGAGAAGTGTCACTCATTTGAACTTTCTTGTCCACTAATTACTAATTATGCTGTGTGTATATATATATATATCTGTAACCATGCAGATATAAATATATATACTGTGAAAATACTAATGTATATAACTATATTTTCTATACAACTCTATATTTTTGTATATAAAACCACAGAGGACCACAGCAGAGCTCACGGGGAGAGCAGATTTTTTTTCTAGTATTTGTTTCTTATTTCCTATTTTGTTTGAATGTTTATTTCATTTTATTTAAAAATTTCGTCCTTTGTTTTAAAACAATTTTAAATTGTAAAGCACTTTAAGCTGCTCCATGAAAGGTGTGGTAAATATGTACAATTATTAAATATGTACCACTCCTGATATTAATTAATTATTTATTATTATTATTATTATTATTATTATTATTATTATTATTATTATAGCATAGTAGGAGAACTGGGTTACAGTTCAGGTGATCATTGTCTCTCTTACACTTAGATCAGATTGAATGAACTATCTAGCTATTGAATAAACGTGCTAAATTATTCAATTTTAAACCCATTGTTGCCTTAAAGAACCCTTGAATCTAATGGATTGGAAACACAGAAAGGATGTCAATTGTCCTTCCTGATGTATAAAATGGACCAAGAATCATCTTCAAAAGAAGGGCCACGTGAAAAAAAGAAACACTTGATGTGCAAGAAAGTTATTGTCTCTTGATGTTACATATTTAATTCCTCCTCTTGCTTCAGTACCAATTCTTCATTACACAGCTTCATTTCACTCTAATCTCCCCCCCCCCCCCCCCACACACACACACACACACCCACAGACACTCCCCTGGACTAATCTGTGACAGTTCAATGTTGTTCAATTAGATTCCAGTTGACATGCATTGGAAGCAGCGAGCCCCTCCCAGTAATTCAGACCCTCTTTATAGCCAATCTATTTTTTAATAAGGGTTCAGAGAAAACATTAAAGTATTGATCTTTATTTATCGACCTTGGCCCAAAGCATAGTTAAAGCTGACACAAATCAATCAAAATAGATTTAAAATGATGATAGCGCATGGGAGGTGGGGGAGGGGGGGCGTTCCAGCTGTAATTAGGGGGGCTGGGCAGAGTCAACCTAGGGCAATAGGAGACAGTAACACACACACACACACACACAAACACACACACACACACACACGTGCACATACGCACACACATACGCACGCACATATACGTGTATATACACACACACATACACACACTAGCACACACTCGCACATATACGTGTATAGATATACACACACACAGACATACATGTGCACACATACACACTACCTACACAAACTAGGTGTTTATAAAACTACAACGTTTTAGCAAAATCCTCTTCATGTACTTAACTTATTATAAAGTTTAAAACAAATCTAGTGCACATTTAAAAAGCATGGGAGATGATTAATGCTGATGTAAGAATGTTAAGTATGAAATAACTGCATGTGTGTGTATATAT
>JAODOY010043740.1:0-19791 GCA_025399855.1 Forbesichthys papilliferus | reverse complement strand
ATATTGCATTCGTTTTTGGCTTCGATAAGCAGAAAATACGCCGACACTCCCTGAAACGTTGCTGTCGAACTTGGACACATGTATGCCGCCCACGCCTGGACTAATGTGATTAGACACGTAGCAGTTCTAGGGACAGGTTTAGCAAATGGGTCAATTCGATCCCCCCAATGTCAGTCTCGTTCCGACGCGCCTGCTATAGAGCATGCACATTTTTTGTTGAATAAGTCTAAACCTTCTTCAATAATAAACTTCAGATAGTTTATTAAAAGAAATAATACAATAAAATAATAATAATAAAGAAACTACCGTATATTCCGGCGTATAAGACGGAGTAAGACGGAGCTCACCCCCACCGTATGCGACGACCGTATAAAAGCAGCAAGGGCGGCGCTGTTCAAGTACGGTAGAAGAAAATCCACTCACCAGGATTCGTGGAAAGACTTAACGCGGTCCCGATGACGAGAAAAGTCGGGGGTCGTCTTATACGCCGGAAAATACGGTAAACTAATAATTTTGCATCAGGCTTTAAAACTCTCACAGAGCATTTCAGACAGAAAAGTAATAGAAATATACAATATGAAAAAAATAATGTATTTATTTGAAAGTACAGCATGTACAATTATCAACCGTAAAACGTTAACCTTTAATGTGAAAATATTTCAGGCATACATACTCTAGTGTAGTCTAAGTGAAGTCTTGTTTTTTTCATTTGGTATGTGTGTGTTTATATGTGTTATTGCAGGGAAGGCAGGGCTAATGACTGTGGAGGTGGCTCCAGTCAGGTGGGTGGCAGGGCAGGGCAGAGCAGGGCATGGCTTGTGCGCCAGGCAAGCCTGGCAGCGCCCAGATGCTGGATGAGGTAAATAAAAGATGAATGAATAATACATGGTGCCGGATGCTGCTCTGTAGCATCCTGCTCTCTGCTGACTTCCTGAGAGTGCAAGGCACATGCATGCATGCACGTGCACACACACACTTGCACGCACGCACGCACACACAATCAAACATAACATTTATTTAGAACGTTAAATTACACATCAATCATAAGCTCACACACACACACATGCTAATAATTCAAACAAACAGACAGACCAATTAACACATCCACACACGCATGTACTGTATGTTCACTGCATGTTCTATATCTCATGACATCCTTCACAACGAGCAACAAAAACATTGAAATGAAAGCACAGTTTATGTTTTCTGTGTGTTTGTGCATGCTTGTGCAAGTGTCTGTAATTGATTTGGATGGGGTGAGGGCCTGTTAAAATCAATTGAGAGCTGCAGAGTTGGAGGCATCTGTTCCCCCCCCAACACACACACACACAGTCCCACCCTCCTCTCCTTTTAAAGTATTCCTTTTCTTGTGACCCTATTTGTATCCTATTCACAACTTTCATCTACCCATTTGTTGGTTCCTCTCGTTTTTCCCGTGTCGATCAGACTAATTATCTGAACCGTTTGTCCCTCATTGCTTTCACAATACTGTTTCTAAACATGTGTGCCGAATAAAGATCTAAAGAAAGAAAGAAGAAAGACACTATGAGTGAAGCTTGACTTCCACTAACCCCCACCCCCCGCTCTCCCTCTGTTAAACCCTGTTGAAATCTGTGACCCCTTTTGATGATCTATGTTACATGTACTGGTCTGGGCATCTATTATGAATGAGACACACACTGCTGCTAGCAGTAGTGTGTGGGCTGGACACACACACACACACAGCAGTGATTAGCTGTAGTAAGTCAGGTTTGTGGTGGTAGCGTACAGTAGCTGACAGGGGCTGCACGTTCAACAAGCCTGATTCTTTCCCAACCAAGATAATGCAGAGAGGAATAGGAGAGGAGATAATTATATATACTAGCTGCAATTCTGGGCTTTTACATCTAATGTATGGTGAGGGTGGAAGTTCAGCTCAGCAAGGAAGAACATTCCTGAGGCACTGTCAAATGTCTCCACCTCTCCTCTCCATCTCTTCACCACAGTAAATCCATCCTTCCATCAAACTGTGGACTTCACTGCCTTTCATATAAACTATACTGTAGATTATGGGGAGGAATCAATAATATAGGGGATCCTCCAGGGTAGAGAGAGAGAGAGAGAGAGAGAGAGAGAGAGTCTGCGAGTGTGCATTTGTGATTGTGTGTGTGTGAGAGCAATACGTTGTTTTCCAGAACATTCATATCAAAATCTTAACAATAACAAACGAGTGTGTGTGTGTGTGTGTGTGTGTCTGTGATAGCTTCCATCACTCAGCCATCATTTAAAGAGGTGTAAAAGGAGTCATGAATCAATTTTGTGTCGATTATGACACAATGTGGAGAGGCTCTCAAAAACACTCACAAACTTACGAACACACACACCCTAACAGTGTCATGTTCGCTTGGATGGATTGATCTCACGGTGAAGACAGAGACGTGCAGACTAAAGAGGTTTATACATAACATCTTGGACAGCACTTAAAGATTGGAGGGAGATAATTAAAAACATCTAACAGATTTACACATGCCTTTTTCTTAGTCCCTCTCTCACACACATACACACACACACGTGCACACACACAGAAACACACTCCATCCTCCTTGAAGCTGTTCATTCAGATAAAAATCACAGAGCTCCAGTTAACTGTCAATGGCCTTGCCTATAATTTTCCATTATCATGGCATTAGCGTGGTAACTTCTGACCTCACTTTGACCCTACCCCCACTGAAATCCCCCAGTGCAGTGAGGTCATGACCAAACCCATAAATGCATCTGCTTGGGGGGGGGGGGTGCAACCAACCAAGGATTAACGGCGTCCCGGAAAGAACTTCGGCATTTACTGCCCAACACTAAGGGAAGTGTACGGACTGTGTATGTGTCGCTGGGTATGCGGGGACGTGCACTTATTTGATTGTTTGCCGTTTATAGAGGCAGCAAGCCCACCTGTGTGGGACTGAGGGCAGACGGACGGACAATCGGACCGCGGCTGACAATGAAGGCAGCGTTGGCTCGGGAAGACGGTTGGACTATTTGGACAGAAAGACATTGCCCTTTTTTATATTTTTTATAGTTGTATACAGTTTTGTTCTGCTGGTGTGACCCGGGAGTACCGAACCAAAATAAGTATTCTTTAATCACTTTGTTACGTGACATAAGTTCCCGTTTTAGGCATAATTCCGTCGCACTTTGCACCTAAAAACATGCCATTGTATGTACGAACAGTACGCACATGGCTAAAACACTATTCTGCCTACTGTAAAAACACAGGGTAGCGTGCCCTTTATCTCTCGGTTTGACAATACATATAGACAAGTAGGCTATTTATAAATAGGTCTAGCCTACAGTACTTCATGAGTCTGCTGTTGCAATTGCTTTCGTGCAAGGCAATTTACGGATATGGCTGGAACATAGGAGGGCGGTACCAAGCACATATATGATCAGTCGCAAATTTAGTACATCTAACGTAAAATATGATGGCACAGCGTGTGCAATCTGCATTCTGGTTGCGCTCACTTTTACGTTGCACTCGCTAACGTACGTACATGAGGCCCTTAGATTATACACAATTCAATTGTTCAGTTAGCCTAGGAAACTACGAGCAGCAAAGTAACATTAAGATTTACCAGCATACCAGTAGGTCTAATAATAATAATAATAATAATAATGCATTTTATTTATAGGCGCTTTTCAAAGCACCCATGGCCACCTTACAAAACAAGTAAATAACAATAGGACAATGATAGCATAAAAAAACAATAATAGAGTACATCAAATCAGCAAGGTTTTAAAATGACTTAATAAAACACAAAATTGAGTATGCCAGTTTAAAAAATGTGTTTTTAATCTAGTTTTAAAAATGGAAAGAGAGTCAATGTTTCAGATGTCTGGTGGAAGGGAGTTCCAGAGGCGGGGAGCAGAGCGGCTGAAGGCTCTAAACCCCAGGGTGGACAAACAGGCAGGTGGTACAGTGAGGTGAATAGAGGAAGAAGACCTAAGAGTGCGTGCGGGTGTGTTAATTTGAAGAAGGGCAGTGAGGTACAGAGGAGCAAGATTGTGAATAGCCTTGAAAGTGAGAAGCAGAATCTTGAATTCAATGCGATATTTAACAGGTTTTACCTTTGAAGCAAACATAAAGTCCGAATATGTGTCCAAAACTGCCGATTCGTTACTTATTTATATTTCTTTAGTCCATAAGGATTTATATTTCTTTAATCTAAGTTGTGAATATATTCAAATGTCCATTAGGCCGTGAGGACACAGTGATATCCACTGGGCCACCATGTTGCCTGTATTATACAGTAGCTTGGCTAGTATGAGAAATGAAGAAGAGATGGCACTAATTATGTGCTGTTGCTCCGAGCACAGAATTACCAAAATTGTTAAACAAAATGTTATGAAAAATGGCAACTACAGTCTGGAAAAACAAGGGAAGCCTTGTTTCCCTTTGCCTCCGGCAGAACACGCCACTGAGAGGGAGAGGTGTTTTTGTTTTGATCAAGCTCATAAAAGCTCAACAAGCTTTCTCCAGAATGACTGACTATACCTTTTACTAACTGAGTCAGTTTACAGAAAGGTTAGACTAGTTAGGTTAGGCCAATTGATAAGTTTAAATGTTTTCATGCTCAATTTGTAAGACACATTGCGTTTCTGCTGTATTTTGTGGTGTATTTTGATACACTTACAATTAGGGTGTTTGTTTTATTTTAAAATACATTTAGATGTATTTTTGCCCATCCATGGCACCAAAAAGTGGACAACTCCAGAGTAGGAATAAAGGAGTTTGGTTCTAGAGCCTACACTGTACGTAGATGTGACCTCAACTATATCTAGATCAGCCTCACACAACTCTGGCTCCTTCCCCCCCCAGACATGTACCAAGGGCCAGTTAGTCAACGCAGCCTGGAACACCTATAGTCACACTTGTTTTGTCTCCATGAGAAATAATCTTATTGTCTCATGTTTGTAATTGTTCAATGAGAAGGGCAAATGCCTGTTAGAGGGACAAAATAAATCCGTCCCCAGGGAATTGTTCATTATCTTTTGTCCCCGAGCACAGAAAAATGAATGGCGGTTCTGAGTAGATTTGCTGTATGTGATATTTGCTGCCTCTAGACGTCTTACTAAGTCGGACTCGCTATGAAAAGTTAGAACAGAGGAGCTGGGATAACAGCACATACAGAGGGAATGTCATTATCTGCACTAGATGCAATATATACTATATCTTTACATATAAAATTGTATTTAGTACCTTTAAATGCAGCCCGGTATAACCACACCTAAAATTCACTCTTTGTATAGGATCTGGGCACGCTCCATTGGTGATTGTTTACTGTCATTACATTCTAATGGGCACAGACATCAGGTTATATTTGAAGCTATAGTTTTCAGACTCTTATGTTCTTTGTTTCTGTCGTACATGCATGTTAGTTAGTGCATGTGTGTGTGGCACACAAGTAATTGGTTTTGCTATAAGATGCTGGTGCGCTTAGTGTGACATCTAATGGTAGAGTCATATAGAGCCACTTCATTTCACAACAAAACCTTCAACGTCATTGTAATTAGCAACCCGTACTCGTCGCTAATGGGTGGCAAGTGGCTGAACAAACACTAATGCAGACATTTTCACTGAGCTCAAATTGAGATATACAATGAATCTTGGCCAAATCTAGGCCAAACCAGAAGTACAGAAGTACACTTACATTTTAAGAATGAGAAAACATTTTTGAGTCAGCAAATTTTTCATAATTATAAGTTGACGTATTTCCTCTTTAAACAGTGAAACCCATTGCACAAGTGCAAGTGTTTCCTCTGACATGCTTTGCACACTGCCTGCAGATTGCTTACAAACTGTGTCTGCCCTACCCCCAGCACTCATGAAGATATACAGTATGTTGCACTGCATTGATCGTGCAGTTTAAACATAATATGCGTGTTTTAGACACTTATGTAGAACCACAACTATATAAATATATAATGACAAAAATGAAGAGGAGCAACATGAATGTAGATGAATACAATGTTGACTGTCTGATTGAGGAAATGGTGAAGCAAGGGAGCTGGCTAAATACCATGTCATTCTTTCATGTGATTATTTGTAATCTATTTGCTTCTACAATGTATTTCCTTTGCAAAAAATTCTTAAAAATCCATGCACATATACAAATTCACTAACACGCATAACACACACACACACAAGGTGTGGAAGAAAGAGTTAGAGAGGTACTGGTCAGTGTGTGTGATCAAAGGTAAATCCATGTATGTAAGAGATGGTCTGTTAATATACAGTTTTTTTCTCTCTCACTCACTCACACGCACGCACGCGCACACCTGTAGCGTAGCCAGAAAAGACTACATTAAATCATTCCATTCTTTGGCTATTTTAAACGTCAACGTGCGATCATTTTTTATGTATCAACTAAATAAAAAACAGGCATAGGCCTACAAGGGTCAAATCACATCACGTCACGCTTTTCTGTTGCTGGATTTGATCCTATCATGTCCACTGTTGAACAGGAGACGACCACGGAACAGCTTGTAACAAGCAATGCGATAAAAATACTAAGTAAATGGGGAGTTCTTTTTCATTTAGTTAAACTAGTGCCACATTATCTGCTGAAGGTTTTGCATTGACAGGTGTCGTACATTTAAATACATACCACTGACATAAAGGTAGGATTAGGCCTATATGTCCACGTTTTGAGTGCCCCAGACAGATAAAAGCAGATAGATGTAGATGCGGACGGCAACCACTTTTTATTGGTCAACCACTTTTGGGCACGACACCGGCTACTACTCCCATGTGATGCTCAACAAAGTTGCGCTTATTAGTTGCACTTTTTTACTGTGGATGGATTATGGTGTTTTTAACTAAAGAAATGTATATGAACCCGTAAGCCTACGTTTTGTATTAAACCTTTTAGCGAGGCTAGAACAAAAATGTTTTCTGTTTCTGCATTTTATTTCTGGGTGTGCCAGCTGCCTCTTTAAGTGGCACAGGCCCACCCTGGCACACCCGTGGCTACGCCATAGGCGCACACACACACACACATTGCCTGATCTGAGTGCCAATAGAGCAGTAGCCTAATATTATCAGATTCATTCAATTAATATAATCTAGTTTCCTAGTGCTGCTCAGCTAATTAAGTATATCTGTGGACCCCGACTGCTTAGCAAGGCATGGCAAGGCATGAACAGTGTTTGTGTGTGTGTGTATGTGTGCGTGTGTGTGTGTGTGTGGTGTCTACGAGTCATATCTGCCTCAATGTGTCAACATGTGTCCTCTTGTTCGTGCATGTCTGTATGGAGCAACTGTCTGTGTGTGTGTGTGTGTGTTAGAGGAGTTACATTAATAGGTTGTATAGAACTATATCTGGAGGCTGGTGTAATTAGGGCCAATTCAATTGGATGTGCTCTTCCATTATACACCTGCCAACAACAGCAGCGATTGATGGCCATATTTTCCTTCTCTAGTCACTATTCCACTCATTAATGGAGTGGAATTAATAAAAATGCCTCGCTTACTGTTGCAAGACAGCTTTATTGCTGCGTGGATTCAGTGTGTGTGCTTGTGAACTTTTCACCCAAGGGGTCTTAATCACACGCTCACTGTTTTTATGATGTGGAGGTTTTACTGAATCCTGCATGAACCTGCATACACACACGTGCACGCGTGTGTATGCAGGTTCATAGCACAGGCGCCCAATAATAGAGGCACCCACAAACACCAATATAAACTAATAGTAACCAATATGTAATAGATTTATGGTATACACACACACACACACACACACTCTAATACAAACCAATACCAATGTGTAATAGATAGCCTTCACACACACAGCCAGTCTGGTATCCACACAGTCAGCTAAATGGCACGGCCGTGCACAAGTTCCATACATGCATGCTGTCACAGTGAAATATCTGTCTGGGAGTCAGTGCAGTATTTAATCTGTGTATGCACTCTCATATTTGGCTGTTTGAGATTTACTCCCCCTCTCACCGGGTAATTGACAAGCTATTCTGCCGAGAACGTGCTGACCTGGCTCTGCTATTAGAGAGAGAGAGAGAGAGAGAGAGAGAGAGAGAGAGAGAGAGAGAGAGAGAGAGAGAGACGGGGGAGATCTAGTTACATAGCAAAATATAAAAACAAGTATACGTTATATATTTATATAAAGTTACAAATATTTAAGTAATTTTGTTGTTCCTGTGAAGCAACTAATCTTGGTCAATGCTATTCCAGTGTGTGTGTGTGTGTTGCAGTGTGCCTATACTGTACTATACAGTATATCTGTGGCGTGTGCAGGCAATAGCTGGATTCCTCCAGCCCGCCGCCTGAGTAGCGACCCAGCCTCGCAGGCTCCCGCTGGGGTATAGAGCTCTGGCTCCATATCCATGCGATGGAATATATCCGTATTCATCCCCTTGGGCACACCAGGAAGCTCAGGCCTTCTTGCCAGAACTGTAAAGCCTTCTAACGGCTATTAGTGTTTCACTAGGTTTCTCTGAGGAATCCTCAAACTGCTGTCCAACCAGGACTCTCTTGAGTCAGTGCACTGTACTGGTTAGGCTGCTATAGCACAAATTGCTATTACAATCACTGTTACTGATGTATTAATGTACTACAAGCAAGCACTTAAAAATGTAAATATGTACTCTAGTGCAAACCACTGCTGTTAGCATGTACTGACTGGAAACATACATACACATTCTGTGCACTCACACACACACTCAACACAGAGACTACAACAGCAGGTAACAATTATCTTAATTCCTAATTGTCCTGGATTAATCTATACTAATGAGGGTTAATAGAGGTCTATTGAAACCATTTTGGGGGACGGAACCTACGGCTCTGTCAGTTAATGTCAATATTTGTCTTCCTCTCATTATTCAATTTGTACCTCATTCTCCTGGTAATGGATATGATTAGCAGTCATTAAGAGATAGCCTGGATGGGGTGATGGGTAGAAAGAGACACACATCGTGTGTGCCACACTCTACACACCTGATTGAAGTGGGAGGTAAATGGTGGGGGCAATCACACATCCCTATCCCCTTATCAGTGCTGCAAGATAAAACACATATAGATAACTTTCCAGGCGGGTGTAACCTTAACAAAATGACAACAGGGTTTTTCC
Organism: Forbesichthys papilliferus; assembly: GCA_025399855.1. Classification (NCBI taxonomy): domain Eukaryota; kingdom Metazoa; phylum Chordata; class Actinopteri; order Percopsiformes; family Amblyopsidae; genus Forbesichthys; species Forbesichthys papilliferus. The sequence goes on along the minus strand of JAODOY010043740.1, from coordinate 10,672 downwards.
AGACATCTCAGGGGTCGCGACCTCACGGCCCTGCAACCCCTGGTGCTAGTGTGTGCTGTCACGCCAGGCGTCGCTAACAAGCCGGCTTGTCTAGCTAACCTTTAACTGCTAGCCGCACTGCCGCTCAGCGACCTTTAGCAAACATCACAGCCAATACCTCTCTCTCTCTCACTCACTCTTAATATACACAAATGCATAAAAATACAAACTTGCGTGGTAGTTATGTGTCTATTTGTCTCATTCTGTTTTCTTTCTTACCTTACTTCTGCGTCAGTAGATGCATGTGTCTTCACCTAACCCCCCACAAACATACTGTCCACATCACGTTTGTGTGTGAGGTTGAGACACGCAACATTTCGAGGTCAAGTAGAGATTGTGTTTGTGTTTAGTAGGACATTGTGAAGGAGGTCAATAAGGTGGTGCAAAGGAAGGAGTAGGAAGTGAAGCAAAATCTGCATCCATCCAATTAGAACTCTCATTATTGGACAGTGACAAAGCAATAAAGAGACTTAACTCCTTGTGTGTGTTCAAGGTTGGTGAGACAATGGTGTGAAGAATGAAACTAACAAAGAATACAGAGAAACAGACAGAGGGTGAAATAAATTGAAGGAAGGATCGAGGTAGGACAAAAGGAAAACATACTGTAAATAAATCATTAAATATATGGACAAGAAATAGAGAGACGATAAATAAATAAAAAGCAAAGAGAATATAGGAAATATAAAATACTAAAATGAACTACAAACATTAACTTTAACCACTCACGTGTACACACATATTTGTATGTATGTGTATGTGTATGATAAGTGTAGTGTGTGCGTGTGTGTAATAGCAGATGTTGGGAAAGTTACTCAGGAATTTTAATCAGTTACTAGTTACTTATTACTCCTTTAAAAAGTATTAATATTACCTTACTTATTACTGGGTATTAAAAGTAATTAATTACAATACTACTTACTATTACTTTCATAATCATTGTTTTTCTGTAAGCATCAACAATGCCTTCTAGAAGGTAAAACATTCCAAATATAAGGTAAAGAAAATGCTAGTTATATCAAATACAAAAATCATATAACTCTTTGGGGAATCATGAGGATATATACTGTAGGATATTGTGTTATAAAACAACAATAAAATACATAAGCATAGTGTTCAACATTTCAAAGCCGTGCTGGACATTTTAATTTACAATGTATCTAGCTTACATTTAATAACAATTGGCCTGTTTGTGTAGCTATCAATATCAAGGATGGCAGGGCAAGAGACACATACAAAGAGTGAAAAGGAGAAAGATTAATTGAATCACATTTTTTTTTGTACCTTAAGGCTATGCGGCAACATACAGAGACCTTGCTGCCTGCTGCAAATGTATTAATGGACGTAAACACACACACACACACACACACAACATGAGGTAGTTTATTAATCACATAACAGTGGAAGAGATATTAAGCTCTTCAGCTGTCTTCTACAGTGTGTGAACTCAAGCTGCAGATAATTACACCACTGAGAGACAAATCACTTCACCTACTCCAGCTGAGAATAAAGGCCTCTGTATCCAGCCCAAGATGCTGAAAAGATATCACACACACACACACACACACACACACACACATAAAATATGTCTACCAAGATTTAAAGCATTCTTGCTCAAGATCTAAGATTCACATTTGTAGAACTAAAAGTAATAAAACATAAACTTTGGTTCCTTTTCTGTGTTTTTTATTACTACTTTATACATTAAGTACAGTACTTCTAGAGCTCTACATGGTGCTGAAATCTGCATGTTTCTGATTAGCAGATAGTCAAGTGATAGTCAATTGCTGTGAAGCCTGATTCATGCTTGATGTAGCCACAGCAGCGTGAGGGGCGCACACTATGAATTACGTGAAATTTGTAGTCGTGGCCTGGCGTGTTGGCCTCTTGCCATGGTGCGCACCTCTGAATTTATTTACAATATGGATGGCACATTGGTTTTCTCCATGTGGGACAATGCAGATGGCCTGTAGATTGGCTGGAAAGAATAGATCAGGACAGAGCAATGATCGTGATCCACAGTTCTGAATATTTTAGGCATTGCCTAGTTGGCATGCTTAACTGCTGAATGAAGCAGAATTCTAACATTAAATATTCCTGTTGCTGTGAGAAGGTCGGAAACATCCTGTTTTAAAATTAACATGTCATGCAAATAAGTGCTGTGCTCTTCTCTTCAGATGATGTTTCTTAAAATAGGTTAAATACAGTCCAACTTTTTTAGGCTATCCAATTGTCAGATACAACTTAATTAAATATTTTATTCACAAACTCAACAACAGCAACAGCAATATAAATGTCTTTAAAGAAAATAGCTGGGCTTTTCTTTGAATAGCAGGCAAGTCTAATGTGATGGCACTTTCCCCTTGAAAACAACGCCAACATTTTTTACTCAACATTAAACTGAAACAACATTGAAGGCTACACATTCTCAAAACAATATTGAACAGTTTGCATGGCTTCATTGCGCCTAGTTCATGGAGGTATGTGCGCCACGCAACACGGCACGTATGTTCCAGCCTTAAGACTTCCATATTGTTTGGAGTCCACTAAACTGTTAAGAATAATGAACAGTTTTAGATGTTCACAAAATAATTTAAAGATAAAACACATTTTTTTAAAGAAGAGATTTGATTCAAACAGAGAGAGAGGGAGAGAGAGAAAGAGAGTGAACATTTTCCAACATTCCCCAATACATTTCAGTTAAGCAACAGACAGGTGTTTGATGGCAAAGATCACCCTACCGTTCTCTCTGCCTCCTCAGATTTATTCTACAGTACTGACACGTGGCTAAAGATAGCCGCTGTTGGCTGTTGCCCTTTACAAAAGAAAATGAGAAGACAAATAAAGAAAAGTGCAGCAAATAGTCAACATTCATTTCCCCACTGCACCAAAACCTACAGCACACATGTGTGTGTGTGTGGAGGGGGGGAGCACGATCACTAGTTTACTGTGCTACTTCATGGCTTCATAGGAAAATCTGCAGTGCAAATGGAAGATTTTGGGCTGTAGAAGAACTAAAATCTAAAATGGTCTGGAGCAGCTTTACTAGAATAAATAATTATTAAATGAACCAACTGTATACACTGTACATTATTCTGTGGTATGTCTTTTTTAAGTGCAGAATTAACAAGATGTGCACACAACGAAATAACATAAATGCGCCTGCCTCTCAGTATGTACATGTGTGTGTGTGTGTGTGTGTAAGGGTTAGGGTATTTGGAGTCAGAATGAGGCAGATTCTCTGATCATACTGTATATATGGAGGTTCTCTCCAGCCTGATCATATTTTATACAGCCGCAATAACAGTGTTGAGAGAGAAAGTGGGCGCCTGCCATTACACATGCTGTCAGTAGTAAAACACTCCGGCTACCACCACACATGCACACGCACACACACCAGTAAAACACACATAATGTTATGCCACACGAAGCAACAATTGACTGAATATTAGTATATGGCTGTGTACTTTTACAGAAAACCAACATGGTACAGTGTGCACAGTGTGAAATACGTCTGGAAACAGATTGATTTGATATAATATTAAATGTACAGTGATAGGCACAATGCCTAAATCAGCTTCTCCAACACAGGAGCCAGGAGTCATTTGGTTCTATTGTCTAACTCAGTTTTGAGCCGGCATCTGTCCCATGTCTGCTGCCTATACACAACACACACACCCTCCATGTGTTCAAATTCCCCTCCACCAATGTGCTTTGCAGAGTGTGTTGCAGAGTGTTCAATTTTGAAGCAACACAGTCCTAAAACTTTCAACCTAATAGTGTGAATAGCAAGACACTTTAACTAATACAAGACAATGCGTCCAAATGAAGCACAATCACGTATTTCTTTAATGAATAAGCCACAACAAACTGGCTTTCAAAAGGTTGAAATACTTTTCATATTATACTGTATAAAAACATACAGCATGAGTTAAAAGTAAAAAATATAATATCAATATCAAGTTTGACAAATGACACAGTGAATGAATTAATGAATGAATGGATGAAAGAGTGAAAGAGAGGGAATATAGCATTGAATGGCTAGCCTACCTGGGGCAGATATAGGAATGCCGGGGGCGGACACTGCAAGGAATGGGGCAGCATTCCCGATCCGGACAGCAGCACACAGCCGGAGTTGGCCATGGAGCAGAGCATGTGAAGTCCTGACGCTTTGCTCATCTACACTGGCTCTCCTCCGGTCCTCCTCTCAGTGGGGGAAGGTGGGGGGGGGGACGGTGTTCACACACACCACACCACACGCACACGCTCGCCTAACAATCACGAGTGCACACAAACTCTCTGAGCCACGGAACTGTCCGGAGATCCAGAAAACGCAGCAGACACGTCTCGTCTTTGTGTGTGTGTGTGCCTAAATGTGCATGCACGTCGTGCGTGTTTCTATGCTGCGTTCTTGAGCTGCCGCGTGATAGGGCTCTCCCTCTCTTTCTTGTCCTTTCTATGCTCTGCTCGCCTCTTCTCCTCTTCAGGTCTCTGTTTACTTTAGCAAAAGGGATGAGAGGAGCCTTGAAGTGCGTGGGAGAAAGGTGGGGGGTGCTTGGACACAGAGGGGGGAGGCGGAGAAAAGCAATGGAGGGAGGGGTCGGGAGACGTTGGATTGTTGGCCATTCCGGAACAGAGGGGAGAGGAGGAGGTCCTTCAGCAGCATGCGAGGGACTGATTGGTGAGTAGTTGGGCATGGGGGCAGGGGGGGAGAGAGCTGAGAGGTGCCTCAGGGGTTTTCTAACATCAAATGGGCGAGCGTGCGAGGGGCACAAGTGCATTGAATGAGAGACATAGAGCGTGTGTGTGTGTCTCACATTACAGTAGGAGCAGCTGATCAGACCATTAGGGAGGCAGGCCGTGGTTTCTGCGGCAGTATTGCCGTGGCGACGTTGATATTTTACACACAGCGAACTAAACGTGTGTGAATGCTACCTAGTTTCCAGAAAATATTAGATACTGTATATTCTAATGATTTTCCATGCTGATCCATTATTCATTCCTTACATTAATTTAGTGGTGTGTGCTCTAGAATTTAAATTAAGTTGACATCATCAAAACATTACAACCAGCTGCTATGTTGCTTTTTGTGTATCGTCCAAATAATATTTATGCTGCGCCAAAATCCATTGTCTTATTCTCAGCAGAGTAAAATCTGAATATAATGCAAATGTGTTTGTGTGTAATGGGGCGCTTGCTTGTGTGTGCGTGTGTATGTGCGTGTGTGTTGGGGGCGGGAGGTGTGGTGGGGGAGAGGATGGTTAGGGAAAATCTCCCCACACACACACAATAATTGCGGAAACAATTATGTTGTGCACTTTTCAAATAAGTGATTGATTCAATTTGCCGAGCTGTCCTGAGATTACACACGATAATACTGTATGTGTGGGTGTGTGTATACAGTATATAATATGCATAGTAAACATGTGGTTTTCCCTTGAAAGAGCAGCGCTAATAGCTGAATAATGAGGTAAAGCAAAAAAACAAAACACACACATTTTCTCTTTGGGGGCATTTGAGACTATGTGAATACTGTACGTATCATTTGCATAGTTTTTTTATATTGTTGTAGACCACTACAATTCAGCAGTGATATTACTTAAATAAAAGCTGTGCAGAGACAGCATGTAGTCGAGTTTCTTACTGCAGAGAGGAAGGGGGTGGGGGGGTGGGGGGGTATTGGGGGGCAGAAGGGATGGGTTTGTGTAGTACACGGTGTGGCTGCTTATTACTTATTATTTAAGCAAATTACAATGGAACTGTCTTTTATAAAAATAATGTATGATGGAAGTGACTTATAGTAGCAAATTAATATACTCTAAATCTGATGTAACTGACTTTTGATAGAATTGACTTATTATATAATTTAGTTATTATTATAGAAATACACCATATCAATTCTTTCAGAACTGCTTCAGGAACTATAATATAACACAGTTCTATTAAAATGAGTAATAGAACATTGCACTAAGTTATATGTGATCATTAACCTCCTAATCATGAATCATATGTAATTTGTGTTTACAGTCCTATCAGTCCTAGTTTACAGTCCTTGACATATGCAAACACTATACGCATACACGTGTGCACACAGTGATGAAATAATAATCTAATATTAGATCTTGCTGCAACATTAAATTATCTAAACACTTATTAATAAAATCTAAAACGGGAAGAAGGCGCAGAAAGCCACTAAGAATATTGACTAGGTGGTAATGCAACTTCAAAAAAACAAGGCACTCAAGCGGAGTAAAATAAAAAATACTTTAATGTATGGGCTAGGACACCTACGCATTTCGGCTATTGACTTCGTCAGTGTTTAGAGCAAAGTGTAGAAACCATATTTATTACATTATTGATGACCACCTGTGGCCAGAATGTCACATGAGCTTAATTCCAATGTTTCGTGGCCACTAGCGGTTGGTGTTCGTCAATTTTTTCAACATTCAATACATCAAGCCACAGACTTGTGTGTATCTCTCTCTATCGATACATATATACACTATATAAAAGTTAAAAACACACATTTTGAATGAATAGGATATACTAACCTGCCTAAATCATCAGTTATCAAATGCATAAAGCAATATAGACCAATACAAAAGAGCAATATTTCAAACAAATACACAAACACAAGTGTATATATTTATAAACATAATATACATACACATATCTCAAGCTATAAAAATGGGGAAAAATCAATGTCATCATTGTCCAAGGAGATCACTTCAATGCCTGCGACCCTCAGTGTACTATCACTTCCATGTTGCGCTTCGGCATAATGTTTAATCATAGGATAATTAATATTTCCTGTTCAAATGGCATATCTATGTTGGGCTACTCTCTCTCTCAGTCTCCTTTTGGTGAGGCCTACGTAGAAGCAACCGCAGGGGCATTCAAGTCTATATACTAAATGAGTGGAGTTGCAATTAATAGTCTCCTTTTACCATATTTGTACAATAATTACAATTGCCACAACCAAAGTTACCTTTAGGTTGTTTCAGCCAAAACTCCCGTTTGGGAGCTGGAAGGTGGCTCCTGACCAGTGTATCCTTCAAAGTGGGTGCACGTCTAAAACTTATACTAACTGATTCCTTGAAGATTTTCCGGAGCAAACTGTCACTCTTTATAATACCCCAATTATGAATAATGATGTGTTTTATCAAGACTGCTTCTGTACTGTATTGAGTTACAAAATAAGGCTTATGTGACTTCTTTTGCTTTTGTTTTTGACCAAGTGCTTCAATCCTATTCAATGAGAGAGCTCTATTATGGTCTCGTATAAGAGCCTCAGGTTTATATCCTCTGTCTAAAACGTGACTGTAAATTAATAGATTGAATATTAAACTCCTCATCAGAATCACAAATGCGTCTAAGTCTTTGAAATTGGCCAAAGGGGATATTATTAATGAGCCAAGTAGAATGGAAACTATCTGCATGTAAAATTGTGTTTCGATCTGTACTTTTCCTATAAATCGAGGTGTGTAGACTGCCATACTGGTCTTTAGAGATTTTAATATCTAAAAAGTTAATCTCTGTTTGTGAGTACTCCAAGCTTAATTTTAAGTTTGCATTTGTACTATTTATATATGTATGAAAGTCCAACAGTTCCCTTTTGGAACCAGAAAAAAATAGAATGATATCATCGATATAGCGTCCCCACCACACAATTTTATCTTTAAACATGTTGGCAATAGAATCTATATAGCATTCCTCCCATTGGCCCAAAAACAGAATAGCATAATTAGGAGCAAAACATGCTCCCATGGCAGTCCCTTTTTCTTGTCTGTATAATAACATATATATAACAATTCTAAGTGAGATACCTGAAGCACTCCTGCTATTACTTTTTCTAACACTTATGAATAAAAGTTGCCAAACCTTTCTTGTTGCATTTAAGTCCATGACAATTGTTAAATCACACATTCTAAATTATTTCTCAAATCGTATTGTCTTCCATACAACATATTGCTTTCCACATTATATCTTAGTTTGTCATAAAATTATGTCATAAATAATCTCACTAAGGTCATATTGCAAGGCTTTTTAACATGGTCTTCTGATATGTATAGGTGTAAGTGTACCATCCAGTCTGATATTAATCCATGCAAATGAAGGCATCATGTTGTGGCCACTCTTCTCATGGAAGGTGATCAGGTAACCTGTGTCTTTCTTCAATCTTTAAGTATTCATTTATTTATTCATTCATTCATTCCTTTCTTGACTGTTACCCATGGCTTTAGGAGGAACTTAAAAGGCCTGTGACATTGAGGCTTCAAAGCCAGCCGACGTTTCTGCTTCAAAGCTGGTTTGAACTTATTGAAATATTTATCTTTTTTTTATTATTTTATTATTCGCCGAGCTGATGAATCGTTCTCTTATTGACACCGTGTGCGTGTGCATGTCCACGTGTCAGGGTTAGAGAGGGCATGGTTTCCAGAGGGCAAAATCACAGTGAAAGCAGAGGGTGGACGATACAGCCGTGAGCAGTGGGAAACAAAAGGGCCTTTATGCAAAGGAGCGGGACACATGCAGTCGAGACGGCACTCAGGAAAGTCACTTTCAAACACCTCCCTTACCCCCATCACCACCTCCACACACTTCCCGCTGAAGGAGGAGGCATTTAAAAAACGAAGGACTGGCTGAGAGGAAATCAAAGCAGCCCAGGACTTGACAGGGCGGTGACATTAGGCATTCTTCTCCGCTCAGCCCCTTGAGGGGCTCGTCCTTAGCAAGGTGGAACACTCACAAGGTACAGAGCTAAACTCTCTCCTACTGTAATTTGTCACACAATAATTTTCTTTACACCTTCTGTCGTTATATTGCATCTCTCATCTCTGTGCACAAACACGTGTCATTTATTCTTGTTGCTAATAACCTTCTACCCTATTTTCAGCAGCAGGGCATTAAAAAATACTTAATGCAAAGCAATGAATATTGAATATTGTATGTTGTGAATATATATGCTTTCTAAACTTAATAACTTCAAAACTTAATAATTTAAAACTGAGTTTTAACATTCAAACATGACTGATGTTACAACAGAAAGCCAAACTCTTTAGAGTACCAGGTGTGCGCTGCAAACGGGAGATTCAACTTTTTGTATATGTATGATTCTCTGAATTCTAGTGAATTTTTATGTAACAATTGGTGCCTTTGTATTGGGAGCTGTTCAAAATGTTGTGGGAGATCATCTCCAGGATTCAAATTGGTATGGCTTAAATGTCAAAGGTTTATAAAGAAATGCGCTTGTTTCCACACATCAGCTGTGGTTTGAAGTCTAACTATGATCCATTGATCTGTCTGAATGGGGAGAGCCCCAAACTCTTTTCCAGCTACTCGCTGTTCCTCCGTCAGCCACTGCCAGCGCTTCCCCCCAAGAATGGCCAATGGCTTGTCAATCCTTCATAATGACAGAAATTGACGAAATATCCTCAAAGTTTAGAGGTGCATGTTGTAATGTTCGCTTCTCCGATGTCAAGAAGAGATGTCATGGGGTTAGCGTAAATACACACAAGAACAGGCATGTGACTTTTTATACAGCTCAACAGTATTATTAGGCTGTTTGTTTTTGGTTGGGCTTTCCTGTTTTTCTGCCTTGATGAGATGGGTGGCAATACCCGTGCTTTAAACTAATTTGGAACACAGTTTTGCTAGCAAAAGGCTAAAATATAGCTTAATGTGAAGTCCCTGACGTGTTGCCATCCTACGTACATTAGGGCCAGCGAACTTTTCCATTAATTTACTCCACTGCGATTGGATGTGGACATGATGAGAGGCACTGAGACAGGGACCATCTCTGTTTCTGGGCCACTGCTCTACAGCATCCTGATTTCCTAAAACAGAGTATTATGTGGATAATATGGCATTGCAAGCCAGATCATGAACACAAATCAGAAGAGGTTAATATTGAAAAGTAGTAGAATAAATTAGAAGAAAGTGCCACATGAATATGTTCTCTGTTATTGTGCCAATCATGTGTCCACCAATAAAAAGAATGTGGAAATTTTCACCAACAATCTAGGACTCCCTAAATTATGCCAAATCAGACCATGTAGTATTTGCATGTAAAATAACAATGACTGAAATGCAGGCTGCTTGCATTTGTAGCACATAAGTGCATTTGTGAGTTACAATTAGAATATAATATATAAAATATTAGAAATATTAGACATTAAATTATAGGCGATGACTTAACTAGCCCCACAAAGTCCTCCAAGTACAACTCAAAATATAATATTAGTTTCTGGTTTGTTTAGGAAAAATTAACATTTGTGCTATTTATAAAGCTATAAAGCTGTACGTGTTACTCGTGCCAAAGTTGCTTATGGGGGGAGCGGTAACAAAAGTAGCCCTGCACTTTTCAGATAGCTGGCCTATATGTAATTTTAATAGATTACATTACAAACAATGTATTTTTGTTATCAACAACTGATCTATTAGTTTTTTTCGATACATTCTTACACTCAAATTTGATAAAACACAGTTAGTAAAACCTTCCACTTCAGATCTGCACAACTAAAATCAGCAAAAAAAGAAACGTCCTCTGACTTTCAATTTTTTTACTTTCAGTAAACTTAATGTGTGTAAATATTTGTATGAACACTTAAAGAGTCAACACCATAAGACAAACTAA